>JANHFL010002438.1:269525-301797 GCA_032468155.1 Oxyrhabdium leporinum | reverse complement strand
AGGAAGGAAGGAAGGAAGGAAGGAAGGAAGGAAGGAAGGAAGGAAGGAAGGAAGGAAGGAAGGAAGGAAGGGTGAGATTGTGCAGAGGAAGTGCATGCCAGGTCCCCTTGATTAAATACAGGTAGTCCTTGACTTACAGCAGTTCGCCTATTGACCATTCAAAGTTGCAACATCACTGAAAAAAGTGACTTATGACCATTTTTCACAATTATGACCATTGCAGCATCCCCATGGTCAAGTGATTTACTTATGGATGCTTGGCAATTGACTCACATTTATGACCGTGGCAGTGTCCCAGGCTCATGTATTCCCCTCTTTGTGACTTTCTGACAAGCAAAGTCAATGGGTAAACCAGATTCACTTAACAACCGCCTTATTAATTTAACAACTGCAGTGATTCACTTAACAAATGTGGCATGAAAAGTCATAAAATGGGACAAAACTCAATTAACAAATTTATACATACATTTTGGGCTCAATTGTGACCGTAAGTTGAGGACTACCTGTAATGCCATCTCTTGGGCCTGGGTCTCCTCTGTCTCAGCCCCTGCCTCTGGAATAGCAACCTCCCCCCCAAAAAAAAACCCCTATATGTCTCCTACCCTGAGGATGCTCACAACCAGGGTTTGAAAACCAGGGTTCTCCCATGCCTTTGGTTTGAGGGATAGCTGAGCTCCTGTACAATTCTTTTTCTTATTTGTAGGCCTCTTCTTTTAGACACACATGGTTTCCTTCTCTCTCTTACTGTTTCTTGCTTTTAGAGCATAAACACCCCAGAATCATTTAGAGTTGATCAGCCTTTAAACTGTATTTAAAACAAAAAACAAAAAAACCCCACCCTTGACTTTGGATCTCTCTCACACGGAGAGCGCTGGGCCTTGACCTTTTCAGCAGAATCGCCTTTTCCCTTGAAGACCCGCCCGGGAAGGCCCATTCAGATCTAAGTTGATGGGCTCCTGCAGCTGACGAGCTCGCGTGCTGCCTGCTGTAAATCCAGCTGACGATTCACCGGGGACTCGGCCCGGAGGTTGGGAGCGGAAAGTGGATTTGAAAGGAAGGCCCTTGTGTCCCTCATCAGCAACTGAAACAAGGGGGTGGGAGAAGCAGGGACGGACAGAGGGAGGGAAGGAAGGAGACTCCTACAGACGGACGCGGTTTCATATTCCAGGGGACGTAGCAACAGAAAAGAAAAAGCGGGAAGAAAAGAGTAATATGGATTTCCCCCCCCCACCCGACATCCTGTCCCCCGTTTCCACTCCGAAGCGACGGTCTTATTAAACACGTCTGCAGGATACGAACAACCGCAGTAAACCAGAGAACTTTCCGCCAAGGAGGACAGCTTCTCTCCCACCCGGGGTCTCGCTCCAACTCCTCCTGCGAGGCTGCCTCCCGCTAGCCACGCGCGTTTCCCAGCGCTTTTCCTCTCTGCCGGGACCACCAGCGTCGAATCGCAAGCCAGTTTTGCGCCTGGGAGCTCCGCGCGTTTCCTTAAAGGAGGTGCGCGGGACGGTGTGGCTTGCTTTTCTTCCTCGGCCTCCGCTTATGAGAGGAGGAGGAGGAACTGGGACTCTAACCGGAGTTCAAACGCGTTGAGCCTGGCTAATCCGCGTTTGCAGCTTGCGCATCTTTAAGAAAAAAACAAAAACGCGAGGGAAAATACGCATTGCAATGTCTATATTTCCAAAGCTGCGAAAAGCAGATATTAAAAGCATATTTGGTTGTAATTTAAAAAAAATGTTTCTTTTTTATTTGTCCTAAAGGCTCTGTGAATTCAGAGCCAACACAAAATGTCTCTATTGTTCTGTCCTCAATTACAGCCCACTGTTGCCAAAGTCGCCGCTGAGCAAATTTCTCGGCCTCGGTTTACACATTCCTGTACCTTGTCAGAGCGCCACCTAGAGGGAGGCTCGGAAGATTACGGAACTGAGCCCTCGGTGGAATCCTGCAGACGTTTCTGATTCGAAGAGAACTTTCTTCCGAAGTAGAAGTGAGGACGCCAAAAAAAGGACCCCTCCGACTGTGACTCCATCCATTCTGGGACATATCGGAGCACTGCCAAACCGTAGTTTAATATAGGAAAGAGAATGTGTCTTGATTGAAGACTTTACCCCCAACCCCGGGAAGAACCCCTTGTCCAGCAGAGCAATTGGAAGGGCTTTAAGGATAATTTATTTCAGAGACAGACTAGCGGGAAGGAACTGCCTTGCGGCCTCATTGGAATTCGTTTAATTTCTTTATGTGAAATATTTTTATTATCCCGCTCTCATTTAAAAGCATTCAAGAGCTGCTACCAATGATAAAAGTTTTCTTTAAAAAAAAAAAGCTTCTACACCTGAAATGTAGATTATTTTTAAAGGCACTGGATACACCTATAAAAGATCAATCAAATAGAAAGGCGAAAAAAATAGGTAGACCATCTAATTAAAACCAGTTTTTAAAAGGGTGGGAACGTGGGTTTAATTTTAACTGAAAAAAAATTAGTTGAAGATAGAGCTACAGTATAAGGCTCATTGGGTACCATCCTTCCTCTCTCCCCCTCCCCGCTCTGCCCCCCTCTCTCCCTCCCTCTCTCTCTCTATCCCTCTCTCTCACACACACACATCTCTCATCTCTGTCTCTCTATCTTTATCTCTTTATCTATCATCTGACTGGCCTACAGAGATAAATTTTCTCCATGAGGATCTGCCCCTAACCTGCTCTTACAGTCTCCCAATAGTGCCCTCGTCGCTATTGTAACCGAGTCCCTCCACCTTGCTGCTGATAACTCCTATTTTCCTTCCTTCCCCTTTCCCAGCATTAGAGCCTTCTCCAGAGACCTGCGTCTCCAGATCATGTGCCTGAAGTTCCACCAAATAGGAACAGCCACCTAAATGCCTGGTAGGATAACCCATGCACCAAGCTGTCTTGTTCTTCTATCTTGCTAGTTAAAAAATGCTAAATATTAAAATGCCACCTTCCAGCATCAAATGCTTCTCTTGCAGGACCTCCAAAAGCCCAACCTTTGCTTGGGATGATGGCCCCTAAAAAGAAAAAAGAAAAAGCTTAGCGAAAGCTAAGCAGGGTTTGTAGTAGGCATTAGAGTGGTTCCCTCACCCTTCTGTCTTTGTTCCTTAGCAGCCAGGGTAAAAGACAAAGAGCTACCCCTCCCTTTCATGGGGGCTGTTGATTGATCTCAAAATCCCTCTTGTTCCGGCTGTCTACCTTGTCCTGTTTCTTTTCTCTCTCTTTAAAAATAATAATTAAAAAAACAAAAATTTGCTTTCCCACCACATCTCCTTTTCGATAATAACTTCACTGTCAGGAGAAACCCCATAAAGCTTTGGTCCATCTTCAGCCGTGGGAAGTCGTGAAGACTTGACTAGATCTCTCGGTGCCAGTTACCCGGCAGGTTGTTGTTGATGGAAGGAGCAAGTCGGGGGAATTGGCTGATTTTTGGACTGATTTTTTTTGCTCCCTCCCCCCTCCTCTTTTTAGCCTGTTGTTCTCCAGTCATGTTGAGCTATAACTTTCCCTCCCGTTTTCCTGCCAAGCACCGTTGGAGCTACTCTTTGGGAGAAATGCAGTGCTGGAATACGGTAAACTGAGTGTATGCGATTGATTGATTGATTGATTGATTGATTGATTGATTGATTTATTTATTTATTTATTTATTTATTTATTTATTTATTTATTGTGTTTTTTCTATAAATGGGTAACATCTCCTTCAAGTTGAGCAAAGCTGCTGGGAAATTTGTGGATAAATTTGCACAGCTCTCTTGGCAATAGTCTACATGAACCCATAAATAACTGGAATCACAGATATACTTCTCTCCTCTCCTCCCCTCCCAGAACCAATTCTAATGACTCCAATTCTCTTTTCCCTAAGGCGACGAAGAAGCTGTTCCCGCTAAAAAGACAAAAACGATTGTTTCGACTGCTCAGATTACACAAACAACACGACAAACCCGAACTGAAAAGGTTGGTAATTTGTCAAATTGTGTTAACAATTTCAAAGGCTGGAGCTTTAACTAGATTTTCATGAGCGTTCTTGATCTTTCCTTGCAGAAGATTGAAGCTCACTTTGATGCCAGAACACTTGCCACTGGTGAGATGATTATAGAAAGTGCCACTGGGCAGCAGCTGCCCCATAAGGCACCCCCACGGATGCTTCCTCACCCTGCTTCTAAATCACCGACTCCGCCGATCATTGCAGCCAAAGTACAGATGGCACGCCAGCAATCACCATCCCCAATCAGACAGTCGCCATCTCCTGTACGACATGTGAGAGGTCCGACGCCATCTCCAGTCAGGTAAACCACTCATATGTAAAATTTGACCCAGATCAGGGAAAAGTAAAGGGTGGCCCTGTGATTCCCAGAATTCCTCATTATTATTAATTATAGTTGCGGTAGCTGATGGGAGTTAAAATTCAAGAACATTTGGAGAATTGCATTGTGCCTTTCCCAAGGCAAACATTGAACTTTCAGCAGTGCAGCAAAATATTTCTGCCCAGCACTGCTATCATATACTCCTGTGAGTTATCTACAGTTATGTAACTGAATATCCATTGAAACGAAGTTTTGATGGAATCGGGTATTCTGAAGGGTTACCGGTGGTCTAGTTTTCCACCTTTCCACTTTGGTGAGCTGTTTTTCCTCTGGCATCAATATCACTTCTCTTTCGCTAACAGATCGGTGTCTCCTGCTGGAGTTGCAAGGCTCTCGGTCTCTACGTCGCCTATCAGACCTGTGAGATCACCAATCTTGGTCCGGAAAACACAGGCCGCAGCAGCGATGGGGGCTGATGTGCTTCCTCCTTGGAAACAGGAAGGCTACGTAGCTACTTCAGAAACCAGAATGAAAGACACCAGAGTAACTACGAGCACCACCCAGATGAGGACTGAAGAAAGATGGGAAGGGAGATATGGACTGCACGAACAGGTTGCTATCAGCGGAGCTGCTACAGCAGAAGCCACTCTGGCAATTGGTGCTGCTGCTGCCGCTGCCGCCGCTGCAGAGGTGAGACCTTTTCAAAAGAAAAATACTGTGCAAGGGGGAGGGCGTTTTTCTCAAAGTAATGTGGTTTTGCCACAGAATGGGTCTGCTTATGAGAAATTAGAACCCCTGTTATTATTATTTTTTACATGCCCTGTTATTTTTAGGCCAGGGTTTGGCAAAAAATGTTTTATATAAATGGCCAGATCCTTTCCCTCTTCTGCCTCCACAGAGTCTGTCTGGTAGATCTGCAGGCCAAGGAACACAGCAGCCTTTATTTGGCACTGGCCCACCAGCAAGGAGGCTGCCAATAGGTTGCCACCATTGTCCAGTACACCATGACTCTGTCCCTTGATCCACTACCCTTGCTCTAAGATCTTGTCTGAAGCTCGGCCTTAGCAATCGGCCCTGCTTGCCCATTCTTAACTCAGAAGCTATTAAAAAAACAAACAAACCAGACACTGGGTTAGTATTTGCCCCCTGGGCTGCAATATGCCAACCCTTAATTTCGACAGTGTTGTGCTATACTGTTGTCACAGAACAATCTGGCAAAGCAGATGCTTGTGTTTGCACCTATTGCTCATGTTGCTGACACTGTATTCCGATGAGCTGTCTTTTCATGCCACTCATTTGGGTCTTGCAGGATATGGACAAAACAACAGCTGTTGCTACCGTCGTTGCAGCTGTTGACATGGCCAGAGAGAGAGAACCTCTTCCAAGTGCTGTAGAGCAGATGGCTAAAAGGACAGCCACGACCGCAGTACACATTCCGCCTGTCCAGGAGCAGGTAGATATAAAGCAAAGTGACAATAAATAACAGTCTCCCCTTGTTTTCTATTAATACTGCCAATGCAGGCATTGGCAGAAAATGAGCAACACATTGGCCAATACTACAGGCAAGCGTGTCATAATGATATGGTAAAACCAATAAGCCACAGCTTGCAGGTTCAACAAATCCACCAATGTTAATTTTAGGAATTGGCTAACAATTTTAAAACAGGCCCAGAACCAGTTAAATAACCTTGATGAAAAACATATTAATTCATATTAATTCAGAAATTATGAATGTTTCAATACTGGAAGTTTTGATCAAGAGATTAAACAACTGTTTGTCTGAAATGGTATAGGGTTTCCTGCCTGAGCACAGGGTTGGAGTAGAAGACCTCCAAGTCCCTTCCAACTCTGTTATTGTATTGTATTGTATTGTATTGTATTGTATTGTGTTCTGTTCTAATGCATTTATCAGTATGACATTTTTTTCCTGAAAGTTCATTTATCCCCCCCCCCTTGTTGAGCTTAAACTAACTTTTATCCCCAAATATACTTATCTTCATTTGCTTTTATATTTTGCATACTTTTTATATAGGACAATTGATGAAATTAAATGTTATAGCTTGCTTTTCTTTTTCTTTCTTTCTATCTTTCTTTTCACCATTAAAATATAAGGTTAAAAAAGAAGCTGCCATAGTAATTACTACTACTGCTGAAAAAGCCAGAGAGCAAGAAATGATATTGAGAACCAGAGAATCAGTTACTAGAAAACAAGAACAAATACAGATTACTGAGGAAAAGGTGAATAGCCATTTGAGTTTCATTAGCAAGCTTTGTTTCTATAGTATATTATGAATGAATAGAAGGGAATTTCCCTGTCTCTCCCCTCATAACAAGTGCTATGAAAAGTCAGCATGCTGCATAGCCATGGTATGTTATTTATTTATTTGTATTCCACTTTTATTATTTTACAAATATCTCAAGATGGGAAACATATCCAACTTACCTTCCTCCTCCTACTTGCCCCTGTAACAACAACCCTGTGAGGTGGGTTGGGGGAGATCCTGAGAGACAGTGACTGGCCCAAAGTCACCCAACCAGCGCTCATGCCCAAGAAGGGTCTAGAACTCACAGTCTCCCACTTTCTAGCCTAGTGCCTTAACCACTAGACCAAACTGGATCTCTATGTTGCTGAAGCTTATTTATTTGAATCCTGTGCCAAACAGCCTTGTGCTGGTTATGTTCATCTCATGTGCAATGTATTTTGATAAATATTGTTGTTGTTTGTTTAGATTCAGTCATTAATACACTCTTTTCTCTACCATAAAATTAGATACGTAAAGAACCAGTGAAAGTTCCTGTACCCAGGGTAATAATTGACATTGACACAATTAAAGAACAAGAACTGATTTCAAGAGCTAGAGAAGAAATTCCTACAAGAAGGGAAGAAATTCACATTACTCATGAAAAGGTAAATATCAGTTGTGTAAAAAAAAACCCTTCCTCTTTCTTAGTTATAAAATTTATTAGCACTATTAAATATGCATCAATTTCTGCTTTGATTTGCTTGTTATGACTTTGAAGAATTCGTCTTTAGAAATTATGTCTCTGATGTTATAATGTCTATGATTTTAACAAAGATTTGATTTGATTTGATATTCTTCTAGTCTAGCTTGACATTTTCCACCTGTCCCTAATATATGTTTGTTATTTCTGACATTCACACAAGTCTCTCTTAAATTCTGTATCTATATTAAATATGATTAATTACATTGGCCAACTTAGTAAAGAGAAGTTTTGATCTTAGAACCCAGAATTTCTAGAGTTAGGTGAAGGAAACAATAGTGCACTAGTTTTCTTAAACCGTTTTTTGAATGAATAAATGCTTTTGAAATGTGGGATATTCCAAAAATTGTACACAAACCATGCAGCAACAAACCATTTCTTTAGTAACTCCTGGGATGTTGCTTTGTTCAAACAAATCTGATTGTGTTGGGTGCAATATGCTGGGGGTAAACCGCTTAGAGCAGGAGTCCCTAATCCCCTGTTCATGGACCAGCACTGGTCCACGGCATGCCAGAAATTGGGCCACTCAAACAAGAGAAGCTCCATCTATGGGATGAAGGCAGCACACGAAACCATGCCACTTCTGGTCTGTTGAAAAACCTCTCTCCATGGAACCAGTCCCTGATGCCCAAAAGGTTGGGGGCCGCTAGTTTAGAGAGTGTTGTAAAGCACCATGAAACGGTATACAAGTCTAAGTGTTATTGCTATTGTTCAAGAAAATGAAGCTCAAATTTTATTTCTCTGGTGGTAAATGCTTTAATATCACTTAAATAATAAACTTAGGAGTCAACATGGGACTACTGAGAAAGAAAAGGAAATATTCAGCAATTTGGAAACACTTCTGAATAAACACTGTCTTTTCCAACAAATAACATAAAATCATGGGGTAAATGTTTCACCACTACAGCTCTAAAATTCAGCATACTCAATATGCCTTAAAATATTGCATGTCAGCTGTACGGGATACAAAAAAAAAGTACAGGATACAAAAAAAAAGTTATTGGACAGGTTTCTGGAGCTTTCAAATGACATAAGGATACATGGAAGCAATATTTTCAGGGTACTCTTGCTAATCAAAAATAAGATTGCTGTTCATTTTATTTGCAATCAGTTTTTATCAAATAGTAATAATTGGTACAAATTGCATTGTGTGTAGGGTATTTTACTTTGGACAATCTATCTAATATACCTCTAATGCATTTAAGATTGTAGCTATCTAAAGTAAAACATATAGCCTCACTACTGTCAAGTTCCCCAAACCAAGAAAGATATGTTGTGATTTCTCCAAGCAGATTTTCTTATTGTTCCTATAGACAGAATCTTGCCAAATTAACCCCCATAAAGCTTATATTCTGGAACTATTAGGGAGGAACTGTCTTCACCCTTTTTCTCTCACATAAACTATCTGAACTGAATTGTCTCTTGCTCTTCTGGAATGCACTCCTTCCCTCCCAGGAATCAGGACTGCATTCCATGACATCAACGATACAAATACTTATCTACAAAGCATGAACTTTGTGATGTCATTTGCTTAGTAAAGCCACCCATTATGGCTCTTGATGCAAACCAATTTAATATGGCATGTTAAATATTGTTAAAAAATATCCTGAAGTATAAATGCATGAATGAAATGAAACAAGATGAAATAAAATAAATACAAATATTCCAGTTCTAGAATTGCTATTCTCAATGTGGATCGCAATCCAGGATGGAGTTTAGTAGACATTTATGGTAATTCTTGACTCTCTGCAGAACTATGCCCATGTGTTGTTTAAAGTTATCTCTGTTACTGAAAAATAATTTTAGTTTTTAGAGATGCTGGGAAGAGAATCTGATAACTGAAATCCTTTCTTTTTTTATCACTTCATTAGATAAGAAAAGAAGCAGTTAAAGTTCCTGTGCCCAAGGTAATAATTGCTCCTGAATTACTTAAGCAACAAGAACAGATTTCAAGAGCCAGAGAAGAAATATCGACCAGAAGGGAAGAAATGCACATCGCTCATGAAAAGGTGAATATTATACATTTTGTACAATTTTCTTTCTGCTCAGTTGCAGACTTTATTTTCACATTTCTTTTTATTTGCCTTTGTTTTCTTGTGAACTCCTGCAATAGCAACTTTGCTCCCTTTTATAAAGGTTCTCTTCATTTAGTTAAAACAAAGCATCAATTTAATCGTAATTAAAATTCCATTGATTCATTCAAAAAACTTATATAGCCACCTTTAACTTTGAAGGAATCCTTCAAAGTTAAAAGGCTTAAGGAAAAAAATGTGAAATAAGTGCCTTCCATCTAGAAATGTTATGGAATGTATCTTTGTTTATTAAGATGTTCATATTTCTCAATGTTTATTGGTGGTTTTCAGTCTGATTGTTCTTGCAGATATCAAGGAGAATGGGGGAGGGGGGGAAGAAACCTTTTCAGTATTCAAATTATACACTGAAATGCAGTAACTACTTTTGCTCATTTTCAAAATGTCCTACTGGATTCATTGCTCTTTCTTTCAATGGGGTCAGTGAGGACAAGTTTCAAAAGGACATAATTAATTATATACATATGTACGTGTTAATGTTGCTTTACAAATCTTTTAAAAAAGAGTTTAGGAACTGAATTTGGTTTGTGTTACAAAAATATTATTTTCTCTCACAACTTGTTCCACATGGATTTAAATCAACAATTAATTGTAAGACATCATGTTCTTGTGTGGATCTAGAAATCAGTTTGTCTCAAATCAATGTAATTCTGATATTAATTCAAACATAAATTCCTTTCAGCCAACTTCATTCTGAAATTTCAAGTCAATTTATCCCAGAGATGTGTTTAATAGATAATATTCTATAATATATTATTTCAATGAAATTTTCTCATATATATGCCTTGTAAACTTAGTTCAGAAGTTAAACTATGTTCCAATCTGCAGAAAGTACAAACAAAATCTCTTCATTTAAAAATCTGCCCCCCCGCCAAAAAAAATAATTCTCTGCAAACCCTAGTTTTCTAACAGATTGTTCTTGTATTCTTGTTAAATTTCAAAAATGAAAAAGGAGACTAGCTTTTCCACTGAAAAGAACCTGTGGTTTACTTCCACTTCCTTCATAAATTATCAGCTTGCCCCATCTGCATTCTAAGTCATCTCAATTAAATATAATAAAGCCATGTAGATTAACGTGGAGCTGTGGTAAAGACCTCATATCAATGGTTTTAGAATCTGGATAGAATTTCATAACTATTTTTGCCTCTTTGTAATTTCATGCGCTTTATTGCTTCCTGTCTGCTTTTCACTGCTGTCTCAATGAACATTTTTGCAACACCACATATATAATCACACCTCTGTTTTTACTATAAACATCAGACAAGGAAAGAAGTTGTGAAGTCCGTGAAACCTTCTGTACCTAAGGTAGTAATTACAGCTGACAAACCCAAAGTACCTGCACCAGTAGTAAAAACTACAGAGAGAATTGCTACCAAACAAGAAGCACAAGCCCACTTTATCCAAGAAAAGGTGAATAGAATGTGATGGTCATTCTCATGTCCCATTCTCACATTGACATGCTCGTAATTCTTCAATAAGTCTACTAACTCTTCCATACCTTTTTCTGATTGCGTTCATTGAGAGAAATGGGAAATGGCCATTTTTTTTCATATGGTATGCCATAATATATTCACAGCTTCCCTGTCATGGTGTTTCGGGACTTTGAAACTTCATATACTAAACTTACAGGTTTTGTTTTTTTTTTAACATGTAACTACCCAGACAGTTAATAATCAAGTGTCAGTATTTATGTGGCCCAGGAATTAGAATGTTCTGCAGGGACAGAACATAAAGCATTTAATCTATTAACTTTTCTCTCTCCGTAAATAGAGAATATCTTTTTTTTTCTGAATTTTTGCTGTCACTATTGTTTGTTTTAGACATTATATAACCTAAAATTTATGTTCTTGCTATATAATACAATTAGGTAAGACAGGAGACTGAAAAAATTGCCATAGTTCCGAAAATCATTGAGGTTGATAAACGCAAGAAACAAGATATAATTTCAAGAACCAGAGAAGAAGCTGCTGTTAAAAGAGAGCAAATCCATCTAGTTCATGAACAGGTGAATAGCATTCACCAAAACAAGATGTTTACTAATACAGATTATTCAAAACTATGCAAACTTTTGACTCAGCCTAGTGCCGATATTTATTTATTTAGACCTTTGTATAGCCACCTATCTTAAAGTCAAAATCTGGGCTATTTACATGCCAAAAACAAAATAATATATGCAGCAATAAAAACAAAAGAAGCAGTAGTACCATATGCTATTGTTCTTCTCTAACAATTAATATGCATCTCAAAAATTAATTACATATAATTAGAATATTGAGAAAATGGTGCTTCTTTTCTTTGTTTTGCTTCAGGTAACAGAGTATGATTGAATCTGAAATCTGAACACCCCTTCTTGAAATTCAGTTTTTTAAATTACATGAGGGGTATTTTTTGAGTAGATTTATTTAGGACAGAAAAATAATTTAATAGCATAAAAAAGTAAACATTCAAATACATGATTTTGACACATTTGAAATTAAGTAGAAGAAATGAATAAAGGACTTTCTGAAATGTGTGTTGCAAAATTACTTGTGTATTTCTGAGAAGCTTGTGTAACTGTAAGTCTTCATCAACCATGCTACTATATATATATATATTGATCCTTTCCTTTCCTTTCCTTTCTTTTCCTCTCCTCTCCTCTCCTCTCCTCCCCTCCCCTCCCCTCCCTTCCCTTCCCTTCCCTTCCCTTCCAACATGGTTGAATAGTTTGTACATTCTGTACTAAAAATAAGCATTGACTGTCTGCATTCAGTATAGTATTCATTTCTTTACATTAGAACATTGATAAGGAATGTTATATATTACCTCAATGAAGCTGCAGAAAGCATGGAGATATTAAATGTCGTATATAATTATAATTGGCAATGTATGTGCACATGAAATAAGAAAAATAGTTGGCTAACAGAAGATTGGAAATGTAATGTGTTTTTTTTTAATGTTATGTGTTCTATGCTAGTTGTTCTGTCATGAATGTAGCTATGTATCAATGTTTTGCAAATGTTGCCTTTAGATTGATGTTGGCAAAAAGGCTGACGCTGTAGCCACAGTTGTTCATGCAGTTGACCAAGCACGCATTAGAGAACCCAGAGAACCAGATTATGCCGAAGAAGCTTATTCTGAACAGGCACTTCTGGACTATGGCTATAAAGAGCATGCTTTAGCAAGACATGTTGTTGAGGTACCACCAGAACCACATGTTGTCACCAAAGAGGTGAAAACTGAGGAGGTTCGAATTCCTCCTAAAATACATGTTGCAGCTGCTGAAATAATGGAAACAGACATATCAACACAGGTTAGGCTCAGTTTTAACTGTGCAGCCATTTCTGATGGCTGTCAAGCTTCTTTTTTTCTTTCTTTCTTTCTTTTCTTTTTCTTTTTTTCCTATTTGGCAAGTAGCGCAACCTTCTCAATGCCCATTTTATTGGTTAATGCAGATTAAAAGGACTGCAGAAACATCACTTGAAAAATCAATCCATGTGGAACACATACGTCCCCGTACAGCAAGCCCTCATTTTACAGTTTCCAAAGTTACTGTTCCTAAACCAGATCATACTTATGAGGTAAGAAGAGAAGGAAGAGTATGTCAGGCATATAGAGATCTCTACCGAAATAGTTAACTCAATTCCTTTTTCTACATAAACCAGAATAGGATGAGAGACTGGAAAGAGGGAGTAGTGAAAATGAAAGAGGGAGGAGAAAATTTCTAAAACTGAAACATTACAGGGGGGGGGGGGCATGCTATTATTTATTATAGAAGGAAATTAATGGGGCTGTTCATCAATTCAATGGCATCCATTGGTGATACATTTTCCTAGCAGCCCCTCTAAATCTCCTTTAAAGCATCCAGATGACCCTCCACAGTAGAGTTGGGGGAGTGTAAGAGAAGGAAAATGACCTTCTGCTATCCTTCCACTGTAATTGTATTGGTACATCAATAAAATGGATGATATTACATGCTCTGGTTATATGAAGCAAGCATGTTTCAAAATATCCTGTCTGGAAAACAAGGAACAAGGTAGAGGAAGGGACCTAAAATGCCTGGCATACTCCTTTTCTCTCTGGAAAGGGTAAAACATTATTTGCAAATTCTTACTTCCTAAATTAATCAAATAATTCATAGAGTGATGCTGTCTGTACTGTCTTGCAGCTGGTCATGTTGAACACTAAATCTGTATAGGAATTAACATGCTATATATTTATAATCCCAATTATAGTGTACGCATCAAGACTACCTGGGTTTTGCTTTACCTTTTCTTTTTCACCCCTCTCATTTTTCCATTTGACATTTTAATTGCCTCCTTTACAGGTCTCATCATCTAACCATTCCATCTAATCCATTTTTCCAATACAGAGTTGTGTTACTTCATCATTGTACAGAGGATGACTTTTTAAAAAATCAAATACATGTAAATAATGTTATGGTGGTTGGCTTCATATTAACTACTGTAGTCTTTCTTTTTTTCTCTCAAAGAAAGACAAAGTATATGAAAATACAAGTATATTCTGTCTATTATACTTAATGCAACCTGTAAATCCTAGTTATGTAATCGTGTACTAGTGAATAAAATCTAGTGTTCTAAATATTGCAGACAAGATTTATCATTATATCTACTGGACAAAGATAGAGGTGCATGATTTCATTAGACCAATTATGGCTTCATAGCAAATTATAAACTTCGATTGACAATAGGAATGATGCCATCAAACATTTGACTGTAAATAACATTGAAAGGTTAAAATATAATTTCTTATTTAAAAAAATCGAATGGGAGTATTGCTTAATTGCTTCTTGTAAAAACACAGCCAATCAATAAGAGAAAAATAATATGTGATTACTAAAAGGTTAGAACCAAATACCAGTTGCAAGAAAGAAGCCGTATTTTACCATAACATGTTACATGTATTTATACATACATATATAGGTGTGTGTGTGTGCGAGAGAGAGAGAGAGAGAGAGAGAGAGAGAGAGAGAGAGAGAGAGAGAGAGAGAGAGAGAGAGAGAGAGAGAGAGAGGCTATCAATAGTAACTCTTTCTTTCTTTTTATCTTGGGTTGATTAGGTTTCCATAGCAGGATCTGCTATAGCTACTCTGGAAAAAGAGTTAGCAACAACTTCTGTTCCTAAGATAACCAAACCTGTGAAACGCCCTATTGCAAAGTCTCCTGAACCCAGAGTGATGCCAGAGAAAGTCATTTCTCCACAGTTTCCTTTTGTAGAGACGCCTGCTGAAACCTATCAGAGGCTATATGGTGTTGAAATAAAAAGAGAAATAGGTGTGAGTGTGACAGGTGGACTGGTGCAGGAACGTGAACATGTTGCTTTAATGCCAGAAGCTGAACCCAAGGTTGGTCATTAAGCACTTTCCAGTCTTTGCATGCAGAACAATGCAACCTTTATATCTTTCCTTTTTTTTCACCAGCCTTCCCCCTTTTTAAAGGTTTCCCTCTCTTCTTACTGACCTTTGTATACCATCTATGGTGACATTGTTTTCTGTCTCTGAAGACCATTTCCTCAGAGCGAGCAATAGAAAAGACCCAAACAAGATGAGCATTGGCTTGTTTCTGTCCTTACGCATGCTGCTCGCTGACACAAAAAATCTTGTGTGACACCAAGTAACTTTGTGTGAAATCTCCCTAGGTGATTGAAGCTGCTAGAGTCCCAAAACCTACAGAAGTTCCCGCTACACCCCCGTCTATAGTCTCAGTAAGTAATCAATGTTCTGCTGATAGGTAGACTAATTTACTCTGCTGTAATCTTTTGAGTAACTTTTTTTTTATTATAAAAATATGATGCAGTTCTACTGCCATCTAGTGTATAGAAAATGAAAGTAGAGAAGATATTGAAATCGATTCTATATCCTTTGCAGTCTGAAATAAAATTGCATGAAGGAATTTCCCCCATTCAGTTCAATTGAGAGAGCAGAGGCATAGAAATTCATGTATGCATGAATCTATTCTGTGGGTGAAAATGAATAGTGGAGACTTTGCATATGATACTGATGGCTAATTCAAGCAAGTGAACAGTAGGATCAAAATTAACTATTTTGGCATTAAATAGAAAATAGTTAAGATTTATTTTTGTAGCAGTAGTTGTTGTTACCTTATAATAAGATTCAGTGCCTCTTAAGTTTTAAGCATTAGGTCAGCATGCATTTAGCAAAACAGAGTACAAAACATTTTGAGCGTTTGCCATGCTAAGCTGAGCTTGCAATATCTGTAGGAAGATCTTCAGCATTAACTGAATGAGGATCTGCAATTTGATCTGCTAAAAGAAGGATCTGCTAAAAGGATCTGCTAAAAGAAGACAGAATAATAGAATAGCAGATTAACAACAAAATATCAGAATAACAGAGTTGGAAGGGACTTGGAGGTCCCTTGCACAAGCAAGTGGCTGTCCAGTCTCTTCTTAAGAGCATCCAATAATGGAGCACCCACAACTCTGAAGGCAAGCCATTTCACTGGCTAAATGTTCTATTAGGAACTTCCTCCTTAGTTTTAGGTTGATTCTCTCTTTGCTTAGTTTCCATCCATTGTTTTTCTCTTGCCTTCTGGCGCTTTGGAAAATAGGTTGATCCCTTTTTCTTTGTGGCAACTCTTCAAGAATTGGAACACTGCTATCATGTCACTTCCCGTCCTTCTTTTCACTACACTGGACAAACCCAATTCCTGCCACCGTTTTTCATATGTTTTAGCCTCCAGCCCACTAATCATCTTTGTTTCTCTTTTCTGCACTTTTTCCAAAGTCTCTACATCTTTTTTATAATAGGGTGACCAAAACTGGACGCAATGTTCTAATGTAGTCTTACTAAGGCTTTATGAAGTGGTGCTTTGTAAAGATGAACCTACCTGGTTCTACAAAATGAAGGGAGCCAGTAACTTGTTAAGATGCCATAAGATTCTTTCTTGCTTGGACTATCTAGATGCTGAAAAATGTGACTGTTATGGAGGGAGAGTCCGTCACTCTGGAGTGCCGCATTTCTGCCTATCCTGCTCCAACTGTTGCTTGGTACAGAGAAAATTACCACATTGAAAGTTCCATTGATTTCCAAATTACCTTCGAGGCAGGAGTTGCTCGCCTTGTGATCCGAGAAGCTTTTGCAGAAGACAGTGGGAAATTTACTTGCACAGCTACCAATGAGGCAGGAAGCGTTAGTACTTCATGCTACCTCCTTGTACAAGGCAAGTATGAAGAGAAACGGAGGCCAGAGTTTTTGGGTGGACAGTTTGTTAAATATACTGTTACATAAGTATGATATCAAATAATATTACATAAGTGGTTGAATAAGTAAAAACAAACAGGTTATCTTTCCCACTCTAGTTATTGGGTTCACTGAATTGTTAAAGGCTACGAATAAAGGAGTCACAAGTCCACTCTTCTGTATCTTTACGTACATATAATAATGTGTATAATATCCATCAATCCGAAAGCATTTTGGTGTGGCAGTTCAGAGTTTTGGACCAGAGGCTTTAAATCTTCCTCAGCCATGAAACTCAGGATGATTTTATCACCGGGTGGATAGAAAGAATATTTTTCACCCTGACATTCTAGGGATGATGGCAACCTTTATGCCCAAAAGGGAAAAAAATAGGCATTTTGCTCATGTTTTATTCCCTTCAAATGTATACTCCTCTTCTTGACTGAAACATGCAACTCACCCAATAACTGTGATCTAATCCTCAATATCTCAAATAGGTCATGCTTAAAAGGACATTTCTTTCATTACTGTACAAAGCAATTGCACTTGTTGCAAGGACAAACTCATTCATCCTATAAATCCAATCCACAAACTATCAAATCAGGCAAAAGCAGCAGGTGAATTTTTAAAAAATATGATGTCATTAAACTATTTTAAAGAAGATTTGGTTCAATCATCATCCATTGCTTTGACTGAGCTTAATACAAAAATAGATATCCAACTGAACATGAAATGGCAGGGCATGGAAACTCTTCACAAGATGATTGCAAGAGTTGCAATGCAGTGAAAAATGTAGCTTAAACTGATGAGGGAAAATACATTACACCTTATAGGTTCAGTGACTAATGCTTTCTTTATTCAGATTATTTGCGCAATGTGGCTTGCACAAGACAAGGAAGACATTTATTTTGGACAACATGTAATTTCCTATTGAATCAAAATTAGGAAAGTGGCATGTTCTAATTATAAATACATAACAATCCAGGATCTAAAGTTATGATTTGGTCTAAATTGTACTATCTAGATTAAAAATTTCTTGTACTTGGTCAGTTTGAAAACTGATCTTTTTCAAAAATTATTCCTAGAAGGAGAATATTCCAAGGTTAATCCCTACATCCTGTTTATACAATTGAATCATTTAATTTGTGGCCATTCTCAGTGTCATTTTGTGGGGTATCTGTGCTAATGATTCATTTTGGAAAGTATCTTGATGCCAGTTTTGTTATTCTTTTGTTTTGAAATAGTCTCAGAGGAGTTTGAGACCAAAGAAGTTGTTTCTGCAAAAGAGGTCACTGAAGAAAAACGGTAATTGTTGAAATAATTGTGAGATTTGGTTTTGTGATGATAGCTAATGTAACAGCATTCACTTCCACTCCTAACTTTTTCTTTTTCTTATAATACATCTAGCTATGTGGAATCCAAAGATGTAATAATGGCAGAAATTGCTGCAGCAGAAGAAGTACCTGGAGAAGCTGCAGCTCCATTTTTTATAATAAAACCTGTTGTACAGAAGTTAATTGAAGGTGGAAGCGTCATTTTTGAGTGCCAGGTTGGGGGCAACCCAAAGCCGCATATTTACTGGAAGAAAGCTGGGCTTCCAATCACTACAGGCTACAGGTACAGTAACATTTTATAGTGAAATACAGTGCCTACATGGTGTGAGAACTTCATACATAAAACAGATGAATTACTATATAATGCTGCCCCAATGGTATAGTATCTAATTATTTGATTATCAGGAGATTGGACCTGAAATTGGAAGATAAACTTCTTTCTCAGATTGCATAATGATGTAGCTTTAATGTTTCTGGCCCAAAGTGCACTGGCCATATTATTTCCATAGACAGACAGACAGATAGATGGAAGGATGGATGGAGAGAGAGAGTTATTTCCCTCTTAAAGATATTTCCCTCTTAAAGAAATTCTTTTGGGAGGTAATGTGTGAACAGGAACTGATCTTGTGAAGCATTTCATTTTGGAGATGCTGTTAAGCCCAAGACATCTGAAGAAGAACGTTGAATCTCTGCCTCATGTGAAGATTAAAACTTTGTCAAGTCTGGCTGAATCATTCAGAGGCACTATCTTTCCTATCACTTGTGCCCCATTGTTTTGTCTCTTGAAGGAGCAGTTTCCTCTTAAGCAGAATGAGGTCACATTAAGGCCTTCAAACTCTTAAAGCATTTGTTTCTCTAGAGATGATAGATTTGAAATTTTTACTTCGTAATTCTACATTCTTAGAGCACTTGTTTGTTCGTTCTTTTCCTAAAGATACAAAATAATTCATAAAAAAGAAACTGGGGAATGCAGACTTGAAATTTCTATGACTTTTGCCGATGATGCCGGAGAATATACTATTGTTGCTCGTAACAAACATGGGGAAGTTTCTGCATCAGCCTCCTTATTAGAAGAAGGTAAGTGAATAAGAACTGGTGAAAATGGATTTTAAAGAACCATGAGGGGGAAAGCTGATTTGGTAAATACTTCCCTTATTTAAAAGATAACATTATGAGCAAATTGAATAATTTGGAAAAAAATAACAATAAATATCCTAAATATGATCCAAGAATAATAAACAGAATCCCTGTCATAAGACTGGTGGCTATATAAAATTTATATAAAAGACAAACAAATAGACAAGCAAACAATAGACAAGCAAACTATAGGGGAATGTGCAAAGCCATATTCTGTGCAGCCAGAGACATCCATAGCTAGCCACAAGAATGCCAAAGATAAAATGTAAAGTGGAACATCACTAAGCATTTACATACTTATATGACTACCAATGTACTTGCTTATAACTAAAGGTATCATCTGAATACTTCTGCTCAAAAGACCAAAAGGCTATCCTTTCTGTGCAGCTGAAAATAATATCTGCATTTTGTTTGGATAACATATCTAACTATATACAAACTGGGTTGTGTGAAGGTCAATAGCTATGCTGTTGACAGGAAGGAACCATTGAGTATGTTCATGCTAGCTTAGACTTGCCACTTATCTTATTATGTGAATGCAGCTAATGAAGGGCAGGATTTGCGTAGCAAAAAAAAAAGAAGAGTTAAATTTAATCTTTGGCGTTGATCATGTTTAATGACTACTTATCTTTTTAGTAAAAGAGCACAGCAATGTCATACTTGGCCAATTATTATTTCCAACATGCACTTCTAGTAGCCAGCTACAAGCAAAGAGATTAATAGTTCACAACATAAGACTCCATAAATTACTTGGAACCAGTGATTTAAAATATTCATTAAAGCCTCTAATTATTACTTAGTTATAAAAGGAGGGTAGAATTAATCCCTCCAACTGTTAAACACATAAGAGTTCTGTTTAGCAATGGGTGTTTATAAATAGAAAGTGTTCTGTTTAAAATATAATGCTGTAACTTGTTAAACTGGAACTGTTGCTTATGTCAATAGAAGTACCATTAAGGTTCTTGCTAGAATTATTTTTAACTATTTTAACTACTTTTTAATTTTTTTTTCTTTAGCTGATTATGAGGTCTACCTAAAATCTCAAGAAACAATGTATCAAACCGAAGTAACCGCCTATGTTCAAGAACCCAAAATAGCTGCGGTTGCCCCACCCACTTTATACGCTGACTATGAAAAAGAATATGAAAAAGAACAAGCTCTGATTAGGAAGAAAATGGCAAAAGATACTGTACTAATCAGGACATTTGCAGAGGAACAAGTAAGCGTGTCACAAGTTTGTGTGGGTTCATGGGTTTTGGACCACGACATCATACAAGACTCGTGATGTTATTATTATCACAAAAAAAAAACAAATTTAGCTTTAATTGCCATTTCTGGTAGGGCAGCAATATGACAACATTTATTTATCGATAAAGATGACAAATTTCTTTTTCTTTTTCTTTTTTTCTATATTCCCACCTCCCTCTATCATGGCTTCAGGCTGAATAGGCATTTTAATGTTACCTGTTTCCTACAGTGATGTATGCAACCTACAGAGTTCAGCAAACGTTCAGTATTTCTATGTCTAATTCCCTTCCTATTTTCTATTTAGAGTTAATTAAGGAGATAATCGTATTGGTTGGCATTTTCCCCTCAAACTAGCCCTGGTACAGTCTTTCTCTCTCTCTCTCTCTCTCTCTCTTACACACAGACACATTCCTAATAGTTAGAACAATTAATCAGTAGAACGACTTGCCTCCAGAAGTTGTAAATGCTCCAACACTGGAGTTTTTTAAGAAGCGACTGGACAGTCACGTGTCTAGAATGGTATAAGGTCTTCTGCTTGATCATGGGGTTGGAGTAGAAGACCTCCAAGGTCCCTTCCAGCTCTGTTTTCTCCTTGTTCTGATCTTCCTATCTCTCTTGACTTCATCTTCATTCTCCTACAGAGGCCATCTTCACTATGTAGATTTCTCTCAAGATGGCCCCTACTTTTCTTCAGTGCTGTACTGCAGATCACATTCTGATCCATTTCAGATGTCTTAGCCCATTCATCCCGGGAAACAATCAAGCTTTTAAAGCTAGCATTACTTAAATCCATTTTGCTTTGCCAACCATTATATGTCCTCCTTCTCCCCTTTTACCCCCATGCCTTTCTATTTTAAATCTCTACCTGTCTCCCACTACTTGTTTCAGAAGTAGCTCCTTCTTCCTATGAGAAGTCTCTTTTTTATAGAAAATATTATCTGTCCTACAGCCAGGGTCTGCTGTCAGTTATTAAGAATAATATTAATAATTTATCAGCATCAGAGGATGCTAGAGAACCATGGGAGACAGCAGTATGTCACAAAAAATTTTTTTTTCTTTTCAAAATTAGACATGATGGTGTGCCTTTACTCTTTCTTTCCTCTTTCTTTTCTTCACAAGTTTTTCTTAATATTGGAATAAACCCACCTTTTTTTTGCAGGAGTTCCATATTTCTTCCTTTGAAGAAAGACTTATGAAAGAGATTGAGTACCGGATTATTAAGATTACACTTGAAGAACTTCTTGAAGAAGATGGAGAAGAGATGGTTGTTGACATTCCTGAATCTGAAACCATTGAAGCAGAATTTGAATTAAGACTAAAAAATTACAGAATCTTTGAGGGAAGTGGCGTGACCTTCCATTGCAAGATGACTGGATATCCTTTGCCTAAGGTATAAATGTATTTGCTTTTCAGAAGAGCAAGCAATAGATTATCTGTACACTTCCTAACCGCATCTGGGAAGTTGTGGGTGCTCCATCACTGGGGGCTTCTAAGAAGACACTGGACAACCATGTGTCTGGAATGGTACAGGGTCTATACCATAGCGATGGGGTGTGTGTGTTGGGCTAGAAGACCTCCAAGGTCCCTTCTAGCTCTATCCTGAGAGATTGATTGATCTTCTTATGAAATTGCATTACACTATAGTAGTAGCCTCTTTTGCCTCTTGTTGATTTTAATGTTGGTTAAAAATAATAATTTATGTTTATTACAAGCACTTCAAATAAATTAATCCAAGCAGCTTAAAGTTATATATCTGGAGTCTATTTCCAAATTGATTGTTTATAACAGAAAGGTTAACAATTCTCAAATTTGGAACTTTTGCGTTAATATTCAGAGATGCAGCAATTTTACTTGTTGTGATTTTTTTATATGTACAGTATATATAGCATAGAAAAATGCACATTAGAAAAGCAGTCACAGCAAACAGTGTTCTGTAATTTATGGACTTGAAGGTCCTTCTCAAAATTATCTAACCCTAACTGGAACATGAACCCAAACCCTAGGCCTTCTCATAATTCTCGCCTCTCATATAGTTTTGTAATTTTTTCAATGCAGATTGCATGGTACAAAGATGGCAAGCGTCTCAGGCATGGAGACCATTACCACATGGAGGTCCTGTCAGATGGCAGAGCCAGTCTACGTTTTCCTGTTGTCTTGCATGAAGATGAAGGCATTTATACGGCCTTTGCCAGCAATGTCAAAGGAAATGCTATTTGCTCAGCAAAATTATATGTTGAGCCTGTTGGACCTACTGGGTCTCCAGGTTATATCCCATCACCGGAAATGATGAGAAGATATCGGTAAGAATAAGGAACAGTCTTGTCTTAGTTATGATCTGACTACGGATAGTCCTCGATTTACGACCACAGTTGAGCCCAAAATTTCTGTTGTTAAGTGAGACATTTTTAAAGTGAGTTTTGCCCCATTTTGCAACTTTTCTTGCCACACTTATCGCAGCTGATAAGTTAGTAACCCCGTTGTTAAGTGAATTTGGCTTCCCCATTGACATTGCTTGCCAGAAGGTCGCAAAAGGGGATCACATGACATTGGGACATAGCAGTGGTCATAAACATGAACCAGTTGCCAAGCATCTGAATTTTGATCAGCTGATCATAAGGATGCTGCAAAGGTCGTAACTGTGAAAATGGTCATAAATCACCTTTCTCAGTGGCGTTGTAACTTTGAGTGGTCACTGAATGAACTGTTGTAAGTTGAGGACTGCCTGTATTTGGGGCAGCCAATACACCTTTAGATTATAGCCTGAGACAACTGCTTGCAATTGCATATAGACAGTATGTTATGCATTGATTTTTCTGTGAATAAATGTTGAATGTTTGGATGGAAGAAATTTTTCCTTGCTGAAATGTTGTGGAGCCGTAGTTGTTTCATTTCATAGTCATGGAAACAGTGTCTTTATTTTTAATCATTTTTGAAAATAACTAGGGATTGAACAAATCAGATGTCTATAGGGAGGGAGGGAGGACCCTAAATTTATGCCACTAGTAAGAAGCCCTTCACCCTGCCTTTTTCCATGCAGTCCTCCTTCCTGCAAGTCATTGATTTCCCCCCACCCCGAGTAATTGTTTTATTTCATTATGAGGTGGAAATATTTAATTAGAAATTACAGATGTTAGCTGAGCGGGGTGGTATTTGTACGCACCGTAAACCTTTTGCTGATCAAAAAATTCCTGATTTGCCATATATTGAGGAAGGCAATCATTCAAGCATAATAACCTAACATATCCTTTTTCAAAATCTCATAAAGTGTTGTACAAAAATATTCAATTCCTGAAAGATTTTACGATCACACAATATTTCAATATTTTCTTTTCTTTTATATTACAATTGAGATATCCCTTTGTGTGGTACAGGATTTAGTGGGCGCTTTAGTTCTAGAGGCATGATAATAGGAGCCTCTAATCAAGGCTGTCCTAAATGTCTATGGAGATTCTCAGTCATCCGAGTCATGGCTATCCCAAAGATGCTTTTTCAAGAGGCAGCTGGACTTTCTGGTGTTTCTTTGAAGACATTTCACTTCTCATCCAAGAAGTTTCTTCAGCTCTTCAGAAAAAGCACCTTTGGGCTGTCCTGAATCCTTTTCATATCCTTTTCATATCCTTCAGCATTTCCCTGCTCATGTTTCCTTGAGTAGCCATTCATTTAATCCAGCCGACAGATAATATCTACTCCTTAATCCTTGTTTATTTAGACAAGTGAATGGCACTTATTTAGATACAAACAGAAGCAAAAGGCAAAAGGCAAATATACATATATTTTTTTCATGTTTCTAGGCATTTTCAGAGATAGTGGTAGCTATGTTTTAATTATCTTGATATCATCTATTGCATAGGGACCCTTACTGCATACATAAATATTTACCGAGTGGTAAAAAGCCCCAACCTTACAGCATCAGACTTTGTGTACCATGTTTAGAATAAAAGAACTGACTCTACTGAATAATGAGACATTACCTGATACATGTTAACACATTACCTTTTCAGATCTCTTTCTCCTCGATCCCCAAGCCGTTCCCCTGCACGCAGTTCGCCTTCACGCTCTCCTGCACGCAGGCTGGATGAGACAGATGAAGCACAGCTGGAAAGGTTGTACAAGCCAGTATTTGTGCTGAAGCCAACTTCATTTAAATGTGCAGAGGGGCAGACGGCAAGATTTGACCTCAAAGTTGTGGGTCGACCAATGCCAGAGACGTACTGGTTTCATAATGGTATGAAAGCTTTCTATTTATCATGTCATCTTTTGTAAAACCCAAGATTCACTTAAAGGAAGTTAATGCTCAGTCCGAAACAATACCTGTATTTGTGTCCGCAGGTGAGCAAATTCTTAATGATTATACCCACAAAATAGTGATTAAGGAAGATGGCACACAGTCCATGATTATTGTTCCAGCAACGCCTTCTGATTCAGGGGAATGGGTTGTAATTGCTCAAAACAGAGCAGGAAACGCATCCATTTCAATGACCTTGATAGTGGAAGGTATTTAATCTATTAATTTAGGGATGGCTGGGATGTTTCGGGTTGTAATTTTGTACCTGACTGTATTCCTTTGATAACTTGTTTCTTTGTCCATCATAGCTAAGGAACATTTGGTAAGACCGATATTTGTAGAAAAATTGAAGAATACGAGTGTCAAGGAAGGAGATAAACTGGAAATGAATGTGAAAGCCCGGGGAAACCCTAATCCTGACATTGTGTGGCTAAAGAACAGTGACATCATTGTACCCCACAAATACCCCAATATAAAGTAAGCCTTATAAATAGAATGAATAAAAATAGTCCGCTTGCAATGCAGTCAAAACTGTGCGCTATATCATGCATACTCCTAACCATTGCAAAAAAAAAAATAGCAATGAGAAAATTAAGGAGTGCTCAGAATATTTTTCAGGAAGACTAAAGTAATATCCTATGCCTCTTTTTAATTAAGTGATTCATTCAGAATTCAGTGATGTTCTGAACTGCTTTCTCAATCTGACACAATTTAGATATGCTGGGACTACAACTCTCTTTATCCCCGGCAAGCATACAGGTAGTCCTTGACTTACAGCCATTCATTCATTGTAACCATTCAAGGTTACAGTGGCACTGAATGAATAGTGGTTATCACCAGTTTTTAGAGTTTTGGAATCCCAGCAGCCCTGTGGTCAAGTCATCGTACATGGCAACCTGATTGCACTTACGATCAGTTGCTACATGTCCCATAACTGCCATAACTCTTCTATGCCAGCTTCCCCAGAAAATCAAAGGAGAAGCTGGCAGGAAGGATCACAAGTCACTGGGATAAGTCTCCCCCACATGCACGCTCTTCCCAGCTCCTGTTCGTGCTTCACGGGCCAGTTTGGCACTCCTGTGCACCCTATCTGACCCATGTCTATGGAGATTCTCAGACATCCAATGGTCATGGTTGTCCCGAAGGTGCTTTTTCAAGAGGCAACTAGACTTTCTGGTTTTTCTTTGAAGACATTTCACTTCTCCTCTGATTACAGCTGAAGAAGCTTCTTAGATGAGAAGCTAAACGTCTTCAAAGAAAAACCAAAAAGTCCAGCTGCCTCTTGAAAAAACATATTTGGGACTATCTGACCCATATGGCTCCTCTTACATACCCCTGCACACCATACCCAACTTGTACAGTGCCTCTCATGCATGCTTGCATACCCTGCTTTATGACTATGTCGCTTAGTAACAGAAATACTGGTCCCAGTTGCTTTTTTTGCTCTAAGTTCTGTGCTCCTCAAATGCTAGAAGATAGAAGGGGGCTGTAAACACCATTCATAAACAATTTAATTGATTGAAAAGTTCTGTTAAAATCATGTACTTAACTTTCCCCATTCTGATTTTCAGCATTGAGGGAACAAAAGGCGAAGCTGCCTTGAAGATTGAGTCCACAATCAGACATGATGCAGCATGGTATACTGCGACTGCCATTAATAAAGCCGGACGCGACACTACACGATGTAAAGTGAATGTTGAAGTTGAGTTTGCTGAGCCTGAACCAGAAAGGAGGCTAATCATTCCTAGGGGGACATACAGAGCGAAAGAAATTGCGGCACCAGAATTAGAACCTCTCCATTTGCGTTATGGTCAAGAACAATGGGAGGAAGGAGACCTATATGACAAAGAAAAACAACAGAAGCCATTTTTCAAGAAAAAACTGACTTCCTTAAGGCTCAAACGCTTTGGGCCAGCCCATTTTGACTGTAGACTCACACCTATTGGTGATCCAACCATGAGAGTAGAGTGGCTACATGATGGCAAGCCTTTGGAGGCAGCAAACAGACTTCGGATGATTAATGAATTTGGATATTGCAGTCTTGACTATGATGTTTCCTATCCCAGGGACAGTGGTGTGATTACATGCAGGGCTACAAATAAATACGGTACAGACCATACATCAGCAACTCTCATTGTTAAAGATGAGAAAAGCCTGGTTGAAGAATCTCAATTGCCAGAAGGCAGGAAGGGTCTTCAACGCATTGAAGAGTTAGAAAGGATGGCACATGAAGGGACCATTACTGGTGTTGTAGAAGATCAAAAAGTGAAACAAAAGCCAGAAATAGTTTTGTTTCCTGAACCTGCAAGAGTCCTTGAAGGTGAAATTGCACGATTCCGTTGCCGGGTGACTGGTTACCCACAACCAAAAGTCAATTGGTACCTCAATGGACAACTTGTTCGTAAAAGTAAAAGGTTTAGACTTCGTTATGATGGTATCTACTACCTGGACATTGTGGACTGCAAAACTTATGATACAGGTGAAGTGAAAATATCTGCAGAAAACCCTGAAGGTTCAATTGAACATTCAGTGAAAATTGAAATTCAACAGAGAGAAGATTTCCGATCAGTACTCCGTCGGGCACCCGAGCCTAGGCATGAAGTTCCAACAACAGAGCCTGGCAAACTTCTGTTTGAAGTCCAAAAGCTTGACAAACCAGCTGAGGCAACTACCAAAGAAGTGGTGAAGCTGAAAAAGGCAGAAAAAGTCAGCCATGAGAAAGTATCTGAAGAATCTGAAGAACTCCGCAGTAAATTCAAGCGCAGAACTGAGGAGGGCTACTATGAAGCTATCACCGCTGTGGAGCTTAAATCTCGTAAGAAGGATGATTCATACGAAGATTTGCTTAAGAAGACAAAGGAAGAACTTCTCCATTGGACCAAGGAGTTAACAGAGGAGGAAAGGAAAGCCCTAGAGGCTGAAGGCAAAATCACTATCCCAACCATCAAGCCAGAGAAAGTTCAACTTAGTCCAAGCATGGAGGCTCCCAAGATATTTGAGCGTATACAAAGCCAGACAATAAGTGAAGGAAGGGATGCCCACTTCCGTGTTCGAGTAGTAGGCAGACCAGATCCAGAATGCCAGTGGTTCAAAAATGGTGTGCAGATTGAAAGGTCAGACCGCATCTATTGGTATTGGCCAGAAGATAACGTTTGTGAGTTGATCATCAGAGATGTAACAGCAGAAGATTCTGCCAGCATAATGGTGAAAGCTGTGAACGTAGCCGGTGAAACCTCCAGTCATGCTTTCTTATTAGTACAAGGTAAGGTGTACACCTCTGTTTCTGTTTCAGCTTGGCTTTCATGCCATCATGCTCAAACCTTCCATCCCTCTTCAATATCTTTCTGTTCTTTTGGCAGCCAAGCAGCATATCGTATTTATCCAGGAGTTACAAGATGTCACCTCTAAGGAGAAAGATTCTATGGCAACCTTTGAATGTGAAACCTCTGAGCCCTTTGTTAAAGTGCAATGGTACAAAGATGGGATAGAGATATTTTCTGGAGACAAATACCGAACACATTCTGACAGGAAGGGCCATTTCCTTTCCATACTAATGATTGACAAGTTTGACGAAGATGATTACAGCTGTGCCCTTGTGGAAGATGAATCTGTAAAAACAACAGCCAAACTAATTGTAGAAGGTGATGACAGAAATTGTTTTAACACATGCTTTTTTGCCAATATCTCTTTGTATAGAAATGAAATATGAGCTGCCCCGTTCAATGGGAGTTTCTCTATCCAGAGTTTTCAACCTATCATCTTGAGCTTCTCTGAATAGCTGGTCATTACTGAGCATAATACAGGAAGTCCTTGACATATGGCTTTTAATGGAGCATGCGCCTTAAGTTGTATGTCATGAAAGTTGTAAAACGGTTCAGTCACTCGGTCAATTTTATGACCTTTTTTGTGGCAGCTGTTAAGCACACATGTAGGTCGTAAAATGAATGTGGTGAGTCTTTAAGTGAACCTATGGTTTGCTAAGGAGTACAAAAACCAGAAGTAACTTCCAGTTTTCGGCAAATGTGTTGTAAAGCATGCTCACATGACTGTGGGACTCTGCAAATGGCCACAAATGCAGCTGTATTGCAGAGTTCCTGAAGTACCATCACAAGTACCATGACTGTGGGGTGGAGCCCACCTGGCAGAACTTCTGAACCAGTTCATGACTCCCATTTTCCAGGTAAATTGTAACTTCAAACAGTCACTAAGTGACCAGTCATAATTGAAGGATTACCTGTATTTTTTTTTTCATTCTGCAATGGTTATTGTGCAATGGGATCAGTTTGTCTTCTATTGTTGTTAAATTTGTATACCATCTAGTCATCTAGATTCAGGATGGTTTACAATGCAATTTACAAAAAACATCCACAGTAAAAAATAAATCACACACAGTTTACAGAGTCAGCATATTTCCCCTAACAATCTGGGTCCTCATTTTACCGACCTCAGAAAGATGGAAGGCTGAGTCAACCTTGAGCTGCTGAGACTCGAACTGCCAAACTACTGGCAATTGCCCATCAGCAGAATTAGCTTGAAATACTGCAGTCTAACTACTGCGCCACCACGGCTCTTCAAACAAGCTTTCTTTGGTTCCTTTTACAACATGCTAAATATGAGTAACAAATGATGCCCAGCTACTTTTGGAGGTGTTTACATAAAATCTTAAGAAACCTAAGGGGCAGGGTATAGCTTAAACTAGCTATAAACAATTATGAAACCAAGCATTTTAATGAAAATTAGGTGTAAATTAAGATGGCTTTCAGATAAAATAAAAATTTGCAAGAAACAGTTTTATTCTGATATCTATTATACCATCTAAAGTTACCAGCTTTTATTGTTAGCTATTGAAAACATTTTAAAGTGGAGCATAGTTGAATCCAGTTGGGGAATTTTCATAGCATTTACTGAAATGTCTATATTTGGATGCAGGTGCTGTTGTTGAATTTATAAAAGAATTGGAGGATCTCGAAGTTCCAGAATCCTTTTCAGGGGAACTAGAATGTGAAATTTCACCTGAAGATGTGGAAGGAAAGTGGTATCATAATGGCACTGAGTTAACATCCAATAATAAATATGTAATAACCTCACGCCGAGGTCGTCAGATCCTTACAGTTAAAGATGTTGGTAAAGAAGACCAAGGAGAGTATAGCTTTGTGGTAGAAGGGAAAAAGACCTCCTGTAAATTGAAGATGAAACGTAAGTCCATCCACAAAAACTGATCCTGCCTTATAAATATTTCATATCCACCATTTCTCATCTTGAATAACTATTGTGTTTTTTTTATTTCATATACCTCAGCACGACCCGTGACTATCCTTCAAGGTCTATCTGATCAGAAAGTCTGTGAAGGTGATATTATACAACTTGAAGTGAAGCTCTCCCAAGAAAACGTTGAAGGTGTCTGGATGAAGGATGGTGCCGAAATTCAACCAAGTGATCGTATCCACATTGTCATAGATAAGCAGTCCCATATGCTCCTAGTTGAAGATGCAACCAAAGAAGACAGAGGAGCATACTCCTTTAACATCCCTAGTCTGCTTCTTGTAACATCTGGCCACGTTTCTGTCTCTAGTAAGTTTGGAAGTTTCCTTGGGAATCTTGTAACCATATCCTACATAGGCAATATTAAGGCTTTTCAAAAATGAAGTAATAAGTACTAAATAAAAGATAAAAGGAAAGGAGAAAAAAGGAAAGGAAATTTAAGACAAGGCATATGTTCTTGTTGCTGCAGCATGGAGGTATTTTATTAATTTTTAAGACATGTTCTCATGACGTCACTTTTATCTCATACCCGATCTGCCGCCAAGAATTGTCACATGCAAAACTTCCCATAAAGACAATCTATTGAACCTCTGGGATAAGACGGGGAAGATATGATCAGGGACATCATCTGTTTAGTTGCCCTAGCAAGCCTGTTATGGATATGTCCTCTTTCCTTCTGGCTGCAGAGCACTGGGCCTCCATGTTGGTTTTGGCTATAGGAACACCTGGACTTTTTTCTCACTAGAATATTGAATTTCCAGGAGACTGAAAGACTTGCCAGCCAGAAATCCTGATATTTGGTGTTTGTGTATATTGTTTGCATGTGTATTCATGGATATGCATGCTGGAGAAATTATAAAGGAAGTATATGAGATGTGGAGACTTGCCCCCACAAAAACAAGTGTGGAATGGGGGCTGTGGTAGGAGATAGAAGATATGAGAGCGGGAGAATTTTTGGGGGGCTTAATCAAAACTGATTAAGTATTTTCAGGGGAGGATAGGAAATAATGATCTAGAAATACAATTGCACTGAGAGCAATCAGCTCTTCCAGTTCCTCAGGCAGAATTTTGCAGGAATAGGGCTGAGGGGAGAGGGGCTAGCATAGGTATATCAATCTTCTATTTCCCATTTTCATAGATGATGCCACCTGGAAATTGCCTAGATTACAGTGTACAAATTACCTCCAGAAGACACATCAATGAGTTTGTTTCATGAAACAATAGATCTCTCAGCTCCGCTGATGAGGCACTCTAAAGATAGGCTGTGAGGGCACTTTATATCAATATACTTTCCTCCCAACTAAAGAGCAGGAAGAAAATGTATTAATATGACCCTGAGGAAGAATCTTAAATCTGAAATGCTTGAAATGTAACAATTTTATGATGGTTATTTTATGCTATTTGCAGGTGTGGAGATAATTGTTCCTCTGAAAGATGTCCATGTTATTGAAGGCACAAAAGCCATCCTTGAGAGCAAAATTTCTGTCCCTGATGTATCTTCCTCCAAATGGTATATAAATGATGAACAAATAAAGCCCGATGACCGTATACAAGCAGTCTCCAAGGGCATGAAGCAACGACTTGTCTTTACCAGGACATATGCATCAGATGAAGGACAGTGTAAATTAGCTGTTGGCAAAGTTGAAACTAGCTGTAATCTCATAATTGAAAGTATGTATTCTTCAAATGTGCAGCCATTCTGCTCGTGCAAAGATGTGATAATAGGAATTCAAGACTGTTAACCCCCTTATGCATTTATTTTCAACAGAAATTAAGATTATTAAAGGTCTTCATGATATCACCTGTACTGAAACCCAAAACGTCACCTTTGAAGTTGAACTGTCCCATGCTGGGATTGATGTGCTATGGCATTTTAAGGACCAAGAAATCAAAGCCAGCCCCAAGTACAAGATAGAGGCACATGGCACAATATATAAACTGACAGTAATCAACATGATGAAAGATGATGAAGGAGAATACACATTTTATGCTGGAGAAAAGAAGACCTCTGGGACACTGGTGGTAGCAGGTTAGTTCCATGGAATGTTTGTGATGGTGGCGAATATCTTTAGCTGGGGTGTAGGATGAAGGGTGGAGGTTCATTCTCTGAGCTTGTGGGTTGGTTTCCAAGATGTCATTACCAGGCTAGGTAATATCTTCAGTAGAATTTCGCTGAAGATGTTACCTAGCCTGGTAACGAAACATTTGGAAACCAACCCACAAGTTCGGAGAATAAACCTCCACCCTCATGTATAGAATGCATTGATTCTCTTTTTAAAGCTAAACTTTATGTAGCTATCTGTAGCTATCTATCTATCTGTATGTCTATCATCTATTTCTATCTATCTATCTATCTATCTGTCTGTCTGTCTGTCTGTCTGTCTGTCTGTCTGTCTGTCTGTCTGTCTGTCTGT
>JANHFL010002438.1:246143-260514 GCA_032468155.1 Oxyrhabdium leporinum | reverse complement strand
GGAAGGAAGGAAGGAAGGAAGGAAGGAAGGAAGGAAGGAAGGAAGGAAGGAAGGAAGGAAGGAAGGAAGGAAGTCCTCACGAATTGTCCAGTAGGAACATATGACCAGTGACTTCCAGGGATTCTGGAATGCTGAAATGGATGAAAGAAACAAAATGGGGGCTTGGGAAGTAGAATTAACTAGCTGGAACATTACAGCTTCTAGGATTTTGTAGTTGCAGATATGATAGATGTTGGTAGGATTAGAATATATCATAAATAGAAAAGTTACTTTCATCACTAAATGGTGAGATTATACCAGGTGGAATGAACACACACACACACACACCACCTCCAAAGGTGTCTGTTTACCTTCTGTAGTCTTCAAACAATATTCCATGTATATCCTAGGCTTTGCAAAGCTTTGTTTCAAGCCAGAAGCAGCCCTGGACAGGAGCATTTTATTATTTTCTCATTATTGTAATACAACCTCAAAGAAGCTAAAGTCCTATTATTGTTACATTCAGAGAGAGAGAGAGAGAGGAACCATTGTAGCATCTCTGTCACTTGCTTTCATTTGTAAGGAAATGTCTGAAGGAGAAATACCCTCTTCAGTTTTCTATAGAATTTTAAATCAAGTGCTAGAAAGAAGGATGCAGAAAGAGAACCATGACCAACTAGTATTGTCCTATTGTCTTGGCTTCATAGTTATTGTAATCGCATAGAGGAGAAGGCGCAAAGAAGGCTGCAAAATCTTGCATTCCACATGTCAGCCCTAAATCAAGTTACAAATATCCTTTTCCAGATTAGTCAGAATCTGAAAAGGTAGATTGCCACATATTTTCAGGAACATAGTTCAAACTATGTCAGGATTTTTATACAATGAACGTTTTGCTGAACTGAACTGGCCCACTTGAAAGTATTTGCACAAATGATTTTGAAAATAAGAAAAATACAACGTATTCTAATTGTTTTGGCTGAGAGAAATTATAAATTCAGTTTAAAACCCAAGAGAAATAATAAAATGCAAGCATGATTAATAAATTAATTAGGTGGCACATTCTTGACTGAATTAGCACATGGCCAGTATAAGGGGTTTCTTTGTTTTTTTAAAAATTGCTGTTAGTTAATAATACACTGTAAAGGGGAAAATATAGCAAAAGAAAAAAGAAAGCAATAGAAGGATTCCCATACATATGTATACAGTTTTACACAATAGTTTCAATAAAGGATTATCATATTCCATTGTATATCACTTGGAAGAAATCACTATATCACTTGTTAAGACTGAACTGCCTTCTGTCTTTCTGAATTTTGCTTGCCACATTTAAGTATAGCGGTACACAGATAGATTTAATTTAAGCTAGATAATATTTTCTTGGTTGGAAAGAACATTTTTACATTTCTTTGGAACTAAAATTGAATAAGATAAGACTCTTCACACAGCACAACTCTGGATTGGTAGGACTCAATCAAAGTGACCTTTTCATCTTCTGACTGCCTTTTTCCAGGAAATTTATTTTTAGAATCCTAGTTTTGTACTAAAGTTTATCAGTTTTTTACATGTGCACATTATCAGATGAAGATATATTCTGCAGTGCATGAAATTATACTGCATAAAATACTATGATGAAGGTCCCCATTTATAAAAAGAATTTGGAAAATGAGAATGAAATATACAATATTGAAATATATAAGTTTTTAATAAATTCAGTGCTTGTTTTGTCTGATTGCATAGCTCAAAAAGTAATAATCTATCTATCTTATGTGATGCCAAGGGTAAATCAGTTTCATTTCCATTTGAGAACTAAAAATACTAGTTATAGTATTTATAGTATAAAAAACTGTTATTATCTTTCTGTTTAACTGACAGGTTCTTGAGAGACAGCGAGCTGTAGTAGAGTTTGAGGTCAACGAAGATGACATTGATACTCACTGGTACAAGGATGGAATTGAGATCAACTTCCAGATTGAGGAAAGATACCATTATGTGGTGGAAAGGCGTGTTCATAAGATGGTCATCACAGAAACTAGATATACAGATGCTGGAGAATATACCTTTTTAGCTGGAAAAAATAGGAGTTCCATCACTCTTTATGTAAATGGTAAGACAGAGGTTTATTTTGATATAAATAGTTTGTTTTAACCCCTATACCCCTGGTGATCATGTTACACACTCTATCTCTCTTTCTATGCTACTTTTTATTTTTATTCAATTGCACATGAGCAGAAAAATTCTCATATTTTTAGTGTCCATGTTCTCCATATCACATTCCTGCATTTTAATTTGCCTGCCTGCTGAAAATCTTCATGGCAGTGGAATTGTTCTATCATAGCCTTTTTCCTGATGTATGTAAGAGATTTGTGTATTGCCAAGAACTCAAGTAATCAGTGGATGTGCAATTCACTTGTTTATTATGTTCATATATTAGTGAAAACCGCCCCAAAAGTTTTGTGGCTAAACTCAGATGCTTTGAGATTCAGATTTATATCAAAATAGAATGAACCATGCTAGAAAAATTCAGATGATGATGATGATTTCTTGTTTGATTTTCAGCCCCTGAACCACCTAAGATTGTAAAGGAGCTCCAACCAGCCACTGTAGAGTCTGGGAAACCAGCCCGATTCTGTGCTGTTGTCTCAGGCAGACCTCAGCCCAAGATCTTCTGGTACAAAGATGAGCAGCCTCTTTCTCCAGGCTTTAAAGTGAAGTTCCTTCATGACGCCCAAGAGTACACCTTGTTGCTTATTGAGACTTTCCCTGAAGATGCTGCCATTTACAAAATTGAAGCAAAGAATGACTATGGCATTGCCACCTCTTCAGCCTCCCTTTCAGTGGAAGGCAAGTTCTTGCACTTCTCTGTCTCAAGGCTTCCTGAAATGCATTGTCCATATTGTATTTTGTGTGCTTTTCCATGGAAAACTAATAAACGCTTTTAATATTTTTTTCCTTAGTTCCAGAAGTTGTTTCTCCTGATGTAGAAGTGCCAATTTACCCACCTACCATTATTACACCGCTCCGTGATGCTATTACATCTGAGGGTCAATCCACTTTCTTCCAGTGCAGAGTTACTGGAACAGGTTAGTTGTACCCTTTGATCTGAAGACAAAATACTCAGTTGAAATCAAGCTTCTCTACATGAGACAGACATAACACTCACTCTCTCTCTCTCTCTCTCTCTCTCTCTCATCAGCTAATTAAATTTTTTCTGTAATGTAAAATATTATAAAATCAGTGAAAAACTCAAATCATTTTGCCCTTTTAAGCACAATACACAATTTAACATGTTTTCCTGTCTTCAAACTTCAAAATACTGGTGCATTGGCAACTAAGAATCTTAAATGGTACTGTGAGCATGAAGAATGACTACTGGTAGGATAGTTTTAAAAGATCAATTTTTTTCATACATTTGGATGCTAATTCTCTCCCTCCCTATCTCCCTCTTTCTCTCCCACACACACATTTGATGTGTATGAATTTGGGTATACGTCCTCATGTACAAATTATGTGTGTGTGTGTGGAGTATGATGAAACCAGCCTGAGTCTCTTCCAAACATTATCTTGTCTCCCAGAACATAAGGAAATTTTGGCCCACTTTACTCATATTAATAGGTCTTGCCTCTTTTTCTCAAGGCCATCTCTCCGATTGCTAACAGTGCCTTCTTAGTTACAAATGTTGTACACATGTCAGAACAGGAGCAAATCTTTTTAAGTTCAAAAATATCCTAAAAATTAACAACTTTTTAAAAGTGTGCCTCTTATCATAAAAGTGGGAGAAGTGAGGAATTACTTTAGGAGCAATTTAAAGAGGAATGGGGAAGAAATCCTATAGTTGTTCATTTGATCATTTATCCTGCTTACTGAAATGTTAGTTGTAATGGAGAATGAAGATCAATGCATCTTTGATTAATTAGCCTGCACCAGTCTTCCATAAATCCATAAGCTGGCAATTGTGTGAGTTGCTGTCCTGGAGGGTTGTAGAAATGGAATAGTACACGATGCTCTGACTATAGTCACTACTAAAATTGCCTTGCTTCTGCTGTAAAATTTTAACAAGATTTGCAAATAATGCTTCCATATATCTGGGCCATATAATGGTAGCTACTGGCAGGAAAAAGGAAACGTGGGAAAACAATGCAAAGGCAGTAAGAGAGTGGGGAGATCTCAGTGTAGGGTTTTAACATCCAATATCCATTTTAATTCTGACCTGGATAATATAGCAAGATCCCAGTGTTTTCATTAGTTTCCTCATTAAGAATGAAAAAAACAACTCAAAAGACGTTTTCTTTTCTTTCACATTTTATTTGCACTGGAACAGACCTCAAAATAGCATGGTATAGCAAAGACAAAGAAATCAAGCCATCCCGCTTCTTTAGAATGACCCAGTTCGAAGACACCTACCAGCTGGAGATTGCAGAAGCTTACCCAGAGGATGAAGGGATTTACACCTTTGTTGCCAGCAATCCTGTTGGCCAGGTGTCAAGTACAGCTACTCTCAGGCTGGAAGGTACAATGTGCTGTCTATAACAGAAACTGCTCTACATTAATTTGCATGTGTTTAAAGATTAATACTCGTTCATAAACCTACATGTAATTATCTTTCATGTTCATGTCTTCTAATTGAAATAACTATTCCCATTGTCTGATGTCCACAGTCTCCATGTTCTCTCCAAGGTATAAGCTTTGCCCACTTCACATTGTTTCAGTGTTCCATTCATTTCACTCTTCCATTCTGTTTCCAATTACCATTTAGCCTGGACCAAAAAGAGCATTTTAAAAATCCTCTTTATCATGAGCAGATCTATTTATTTTTTCATCTCCATAACTGAAAGCAAGCAAGCAAGCAAGCAGAATCCAGAGAAGTCTGCTGACTTCCTATCTTTATTTCATTTCATTTCTTTTTATTTATTTCATTTATTTATTTTGTTTTCTTTTCCATACCTTACACTAGACCATCTTTGATTTTGAGACTGCTGTTGTTCAAAAGCAACAGCCCAAAGATGCTCTCTCTGGCTACAAAATGATCACACCAAGAATTGTTCGCTATTGTAAATACAAGAAAAGGGAAGATGTAGGATTATTTTTCTTCTTTGCCATCTCAAGTGTGCAAAAGCTGATCTAAGATGAGTTTTAAAAGGAATTTCTGAGGATGAGGAAATTGCTTTTTTTTGGTCTGCATGTTTACATCTGTAATTTTGTTACATTTCCATATTAATCTGCACTTTAAAAAATTCTGGTCCAAACATAATATGTATTTCACTGTGTATTTCCTCTCAAAATGGTCACATAAATAAAAAATATGTATTTTGACCCATGTAAACTGACAACTGCAGTGCAGTATAGAGAAATATGGAATATGGTGGATAGATTGGATCCTCAATTTATTTCAGGAAATGTAAATGCAATAATGTTATATAATCATTCTCAAAACATCATAATCGAGGCTTCCCAAATAGAGCGTGGGAGTATTGGATGTTCAGAGAATTTGTTTCAGATATCCCACAAAGTATGTCCAAGCCTCTTTGGATATCTTTGGATATATGCTGTGATGTACTCATATAATATATCATCAATGTCGATTATATAGACAATGGTCAATGTTGACTTGCCATGATGTATGTAGGTATATACGCATAATCAATGTTGACTATATATACATCATGGTCAAGGTTAAACAATGTGTGTGTGTGTGTGAGAGAGAGAGAGAGATCAATGTTGACTATATATACAACATGGTCAATGCTGACCTGCCATGATGTATGTGTGCATATAGACAATGTTGACTATATATACACAGCATGGTCAATATCGGACTGCTGTGATGTCTGCTTAGATATGGTCAGTGTTGATTCTATATACACCACATGGTCAATGCTGACCTGCCATCATGTATGTGTATATGTAGTCAATGTTGACTTCGAGTTGATGACTGTCTTGACTAGTTAGACATTGTTAATATAAATGATATTCAATTTATGTAAGACAAACAGGAGAAGGAATGCCCACTTGAGCACAAATAGGTACATTAGCATTCCAGTGTGTTTTAAAAAACAAAGGAGGAATTCTATAGGTAATGTATCTAGGTTTCTACCACATCTTTAACAGAGGAATTTAAGGAAAAGAGTCACTCATAAATCAGATGTGAATATTTGTCAAAAGCAATAATCAGATTGGAGACTTGAGATCTTTGATTCCATACTGAATCCCAATTTTTGTTTGGGGTTTCAATAATAAATGTCAGCAGGGAAATGAGGAATATAATGGAACACTGATAGAAGAACAAGAGAATGCTGAATAGGTCTAAGCAATTAAAAGGTGACATGCTTCTTTTCAGGGTTTAAGGTTGACGAAGGTACCTCCTATTCCCAAAGGCATGTTTCATCATCTATTTCCATTAAGAAGGAATCCGTTGGCCAAAGGCCCGCCTTTATCCAGCCCATTTCAAGCTGTAGCGTATGCAGCGGGGAAACAGTCAGACTCCAAGCCAGGGTTTCTGCCAGGCCAAGCCCAGAGATCCTCTGGTTTCATGACCACCAGCTAATGTTGCCATCCAAAGATGTAGTTTTCCATTTTGATGAGTCGACCGGCACAGCCATATTGATAATAGTAGATGCTTTCTCAGAACATGCTGGGCAGTATTCTTGCCAAGCCAGAAATAGTGCTGGAGATGCAACTTGTACAGCTACACTTACAGTGACCACTGAAGGTAAAGCCCCATTTTCTTCCTAGGGATTCAGTTTGTTGCATAAACAACACGTTCCAGATTGTGACTAATGACCCCCCCCCCTTTTCCTCATTTCACACTTTTTTAGACGTACCGTCACTAATGTGGGTAGAATTCTAGCAGTAACCAAATAAAGCACTCTTCTCGCCTCTTCTTTCAAGTGTCCGATTGTTTAGCGTTTGCCTTCCCCATAGCTCTATATTTCAGAATCAACTCCCAATTTATAAAACTAAATAGATGCACACTTCAAGATAGGGAGGTGTTGGCAGTTGGTCAAATTCTCTGAGGTCTGCTCTACTCGGTTTTGAAAGGAAAACATAGGGACCAAATGAGAGATGACAGTTTTTCTCTTGGGGATCGTAACCACCTTCAAATTGCCATGGATAAGGTCGCAATGAAAAGAAGAAACAAATGCTCATCCTATCAGCATGAACACCCTTCATTTTTCATTCACCATTCATTTGTGGCTGGAGTTTCATATGTATTATGCTTCCTACCAAAAGTGCCCTAATGAATGCACCTGGCATGCTGGCCATACCAAAAGAAGATGACATGTTTCGTTTTCATCATCTGTGATATGTAATTTTGTTTTTCCTTGGGCAATTTAAAGGGAATGCAGTATTAATCATATGTTTTGTTACTTGATTACACAGTGCAAGCCCTAGATAGGCAAAGTTCTGGGAAAGATGTAAGAAAATCTGTCCAGGACAAATCAGAACTTTACATTGCTTCCCCTTTTGCAAAGAAGGAAAGCCACGTTTATGTAAAGGAAATTCAGTCAATGCAAGAGCCTTCAAAAGAAATGCTTGTGCAGGTGTCTGGTGGAACTTCAACTTGGAAAGCTGCAGCTGGGAAAGAAGCAGGGAGGCTCCAGTCTACAATCATAACTCAGAAATTGGAAAGTGCTGAAATAGGTACAACCTCAAGTCAAGTAGAAAGAGAGACTGCTCCAAAGATTCTCCTGAAGCTTCATGATCTCACTGTGAAATGTGGTGACACTGTTCAGTTTATATGTGCTTTTGAAAGTGAGAACTTCAATGTAATTTTATGGACCCACAATGGAGAAATGCTTCAAGAGTCCGAAAGAACAAGAGTGTCACAAAGTGGAACTGTTCTATTTCTCACCATTTTTAACGTCCAACTTCTAGATCAAGGATTATATAGCTGTACTGTTCGTAACAACTATGGAGAAGTAACGACAACTGCTATACTAACTGTAGAAGGTGGTTATTCTGATTTTTAACCTTGTGTTACTTAACCTCATTACGGCTCATCACCTCAGCAGCTATGGCTTCAGTACTAGTATTTGATTTAGTCTTAATTTTCAGTGCACTTTCCCCCTAGCCTCTATCTTTGAGGCTTGGTTCATAAAATATGTGCATGATTATTTAATCTGTGTAACTTGCTTTTATGCCTCTTTGCAGCAAGTTTCAACACATTTGTATTATTTTCCAAAAAGAAGATCTAATCTGTTCCAGGAAAATGAAAAATGTTCTGTAGAAAATAAAGTAGAGGGATTAGATTTTTAAAATTCATATTTATCAAAAAATTAACCTTTAATTTAGCTATTCTCACTTTGGCAGATACTGCCTTTAAGCAGATGTAATCATACTCTGAAGCATGTTTAATTTATATAACTCGTTTTTATTTTAATGGGCACTTTTTTTCTGTTAATATCTAGACAGATTTTCTTTCAAAATCAGAATCTCAGAAATGTAATCAACACAAATGCCAATTACTTTCCTTTCCTTTTCTGTTCCACATTAGATGATTATGCTATTAAGTCTTCTGGTTAAATCCCCGTTTCTTTTTCAGTACCGTTAGTATCATAATGCAACTGAAAATTTTCCACTCCTGATAGATTATATCTGAATAATAATTTGTATTCTTCTGAAGGCTGAGCATTCCTTTTTCCTCTTTTGGTTACAAATGACCTGGAAGTACATTAAAAAGAGCAGGAATACCATCCTGAAAACAAAATATTTTTTTTTAATCCATTCAGTTAGCTCCTTCTAATTGATTTTTCCTCATTTCTGTATCTGCATTCCAGGCAGTGAGAAAGAAGCTTTGATACCATGATAACATTTGTAAATTTAATATGAATCTACTTCTGGCCCTCTCATATCTATAATTTAAAAAATTCCAAAGAATGGCAACAAGGAAATAGACAAAGATATATTTCTGAATATATGAATCTGTTCTAGTTCCTCTGATATCATTGATTCTAAATCATAGGAAAATGACACATATTTTCCCTAAAATGAATAGAACCCTTAAATGTGGAACAGAATAGTAAATGGAATAAGATCTTATTGCTTTTGCACTAACATGCTGAACATTTTACACCATCGTAATATTAACTTTATCTATATATATGTATGTGTGTGTATCTTTCTACATTGAGATTTTGAGTGCTACAAAACCTCTAATCTTATCCTAACTTTATTCTTACCTAGCTAAAGAAGCGCAAACCAGGACAGTAACAAAAATTACCCTTGACTCAGATACTAAAAGTGTAAAATCAGTCAAAGAATCTCATTTTAAAGCAGCCTATGAATACAAGGAAGAATCCTCCACAGAAACTTCAAGTGTGACAGTATCTTCAGCTCCAACAATCAAACAAAGGACCCAAGATTATTATCCTGACATAGTGCCCTGCGAAGAAGACATAGCAGAACCTAACACCACCGTACCAGTCTTCCTTGAATCTCTGCCCCCAGAAACCTTGGTCAAAGAAGGAGATGATGTCTCACTTTTCTGTGTAATCAAAGGTGTTCCCACACCTTGTGTCATCTGGCTGTATAATCAGTTAATAGTTGAGGAGTCTGCATTATGCCCTTTAAGACACGATGGTCCCCTATGCAGTTTAAAATTACTGAAAGTTAATGAGAATCAGAGAGGTATATACAAGTGCAGAATAATTAATTCTGCAGGACAAGCCGAGTGCAGCACACATCTGAGAGTGACAGGTTGGCAACTGCATGTTCCTTCCATATACAATCTCCTCCTGCACTGAAACCTGCTTGCTTCTCAGTATATATATATACTGTAAAACAACTTCGGATCAATGAATATTTTCACCACGTTATATTAAAGGCATGTGAAAGGCATGTTGAATTACCCCACCTCCCCCCAAACGAAGAAGAAACCCTTTTATAAGGTTGTGGATGAATAGAACACTCTTTAGTTTCACTTTTTATAGACTTAACTGGGCATCTCCTGGCATGCACACGTCTGTATGTTTGTGTGATTTCTTTTTCTTATATAGCAATGCATCATGAAGTGTTCTTCCATCATAGCATTCAAGTGTTTCTTTCTTTCTTTATTGCAGATCTGGAAAAAGTTATTCAGGAGAAGATAGAGCAGCAAATTGAAATGGAAGTTAAAGGTACAGTTTCAAAAGGATGTTATACTACATTTAGAGTAAAGGTTTAGTGACCACTTTAAAAAGCCTATAAAAGCAAAAAAAAATATTCTGAAACATTCAAATATGTTGCATGTTTTGGGGGGGGGGGGGTTTGTGTCTAAATATGCTCTAGACATTTTGCACTACAAAGAAGTATGAGTTTTAAAGTAGATTTAAAGCTTTCATTTTATAGATCTGCCATTTTTATTTTCAGTACATGCTATGCAGCTGGTTGCAAAAGCTTTCCACTTACAGATCTCCTTCTAATGCATGAGGACCCTTAAAATTCCACTGAATTTCTAATAATAATTTAAAACATTAAATTAATTTGTCAGTAAAATCGGGGTGGCATTTGTTTATGAAGTGGTTTTATGCAAGAAAATAAAGTGACCGATTTTCATTGTGCCCTCCTGTTGTATGCATTTAATTCTCCATGGTAGATTTCTTACCTTGGCTTGCAGATAGAATAGTTGGTTATTGTTGCTTGCTCCTTTTTTCTTTCTTTTCTTCTTTTGCATTACATTGTGAGGTTAGCAGCTGTATTAGTTCGAATAAACGCCTTCTCATTTTAGTAAATTACTTATAGTTAATTTTTAATAGTTTTGAAAATAATCTTTTTAAATTGTTTGGCCATCGTAACTCACAAAGAGCTCAGAAAGGGCGTTTATTCTACTGTCTGCAAGTCAGGTAAGAATCTTTCCCCCCCCTTTGCAAACAAAACATATAAATTAAATTAAAAAAGCTTTCGGGGCGGTAAAACATGCACTCATAAGAACATGTCCTTTTGAGATTCATTTTTACTTGTTGCTGAAGAAATTTTCCACAGTTGGAAGAAAGAACCGACAATGAACGATTTTCGAGTCAGAATCATTAAAACAGAGCAAGTGTTGCGTTTATTCGAACAAATATGGTGAGTGAATTTTTTTATGTATTTGGGATGAATTTGTAGCATGCTCATTATTCATTTTTTTTCATTTTTTGATGGAAGAGCAAAATGTGCTGCAATATAATGTTATTCTCTTGCAGAATTGTTCTTTGGGGAAGAGCCAGAACATACAGCAGAAAAGTCCGTTGATGAAGAAGAAACCTTTGCTGATTCAGAGGATCTTCTGAGATCTTTTTCTGACCAGAAGTGTGCAAGTAGAATCAAAGCTATGACCTCTTGTCCTGAGAAACTGAAACCTTCTTTCCTACAAAAACTAAAATATCAGTCAGTTTTGGTTGGAGAACCAGTTGTTTTCCAGTGCAAACTAAATGCTTACCCATCACCCAAAGTTACGTGGTTTCATAATAACAAACAGATCCCCCAAAGTCTACGAAAAATAATAAAAAATGAGAACTGCATGGATATGCATGATTCCAGTCTAGAAGTTAAGGATGTTCTGGAAGAGGATTCAGGGAGCTACAAGATTTTTGCTATTAATAGTGAGGGTTCGGCTGAGTCCACAGCATCCTTGTTAGTAATTCAAGGAAGTGAACAAAATGCCAAATATCTAGAGTTTCTGAGAAAGTCAAAACGCACCCGGGAATGTATAGAACATATGATGCAGAAAAAGAGAGATGATAGGGTTAAGGTTGATCTGAGATGCATTGGTTCACCATTTGATAAGAAACAGGAGACTGAGAAAGCTTTAACTAATTTGTCTCCTACCAAAGGAAAAGTAAGGACAATTAGTTTTGAAAATACACCATCTTTAAGACAGGAACTTACGTATGACCATGACTGGATAGGAAAAAAGCATCTGGTTAGGGTAGGAAGTGACAAAGAGTCTTTGCTTGATGATGAGATCAGGCTGAAGCTACAGCGTCTTCGTGAGGCAAAGAAAGTTATATTAGAAAAGAAAAAGGCATCAATTGAAGAGCAATATGTCAACAATGTTGGCTTTAGGAATAAGAGAAACCCATCAACTCCTCCAGTCTGCCTGGTAGCTCAGGTAGGAACAAAGAGGGCTGTCTTTCAGACAATTGAGCAAATCAATGAAAAGAACATGCCATGCCCAGAAGAACTGATCCTAGGACATTCCAATAAAACGCTTGAGAAAACTTCAGAAAAGTTTCATGTTAGAATGGAACAAATTCTCGGCCTTTCTACATCTTTCCAGGTTCCCCCAGAGTCAAATGAAAGAAGCAGTACAGGTAAAATCTTCCAAAAACAAAAGATCTTTAGTGGAGCAATGAAACAGGAAGTTCTAAAACCAGTTTCAAAAGCAGAAAGGACAGGTAATATTGATGTCCAAGCAAAGTCATTAGAAACAAAAACGGACACCCAATTAGAGGAACATGCTAAAGATTTCACAACTATGAAATCTGCTAAGAAAACCCTATCCCCTCTGGTTTATGGACTAATGACAGATAATGTGAGTGAGACACAAAAACCAAAAATGGTGATGTCTGATACAATTACATTTAGCATCAATGAACCTACAGCACTTTGCAAGAGCAAAAGTATTGAAGTGGAGAAATCAGTAAGTGAATGTTCTTTTGACAGCAAAGAAAATATATCGGAAGGACGAACTGAAATTAAGGAATTTTATACACAAGTAAGGACTCCTCCAGTGCAACATTTGGAGCCATGCCCTCCTTTTTTTATCCAGGAAATTAACTCTCAGGAAGTAAGTGAAGGAGGGAGTTGTATTTTCAGCTGCACTTACGAAGCCTATCCATACATCACAGTCACTTGGTATAACAACGGCAAACCGTTATCACTAAGCCAAGATTGCAGCATTAACACCACAAAAAATAATTCTGCATTGACATTCCCAGCTGTTACCTGCAAACAGGAAGGTTCTATCACTTGTGTGATATTTAACCAATATGGAACTGCAACAACTTCAGGTATGCTAAAAGTGAAAGTAAAAGAGGGACCTGAATTGGAACAATTTGGTATATGTAAAGTTAAACTACTGCCAGATTATACAGAAGAGGAAGAAGAACTTAGTTTGGCATTTGACAGTAGGAAAAAATATGAACCAGTTTTAAGTGCTCCTGGTAAAGCCACCCTCTTGCTTCCACAAGTTCATGTCCATCAACCTTCCATTTCCAAGACAGATCAACTTTCTCTTCCATTGGAAATCAAAGTAACTGCCCCAACCCCAACTCCAGAACAAGGAGAATTTAAAGAAGTAATTCAGACCAAATTTATCTCAGAAGAACTCCTTGAAGAACAAATCTCCAAAGGAATAAAACATAAATTTACATTTTCATTTGATGGGGTTCATGAACCTCCCAAAATCTTAAAAGAAATTCAACCAAATATTAGGTGTAGAGAAGGAGATTCGGTTGTACTCGAATGTCTAATATCCACAGAATCTCAAGTAATGATAACATGGCTTCAAAATAACCAGGCTTTGATATCCAATGGCAATTTTTGTTTTGAAGAAGGAAACGGCATTTATAGGTTACATATTTGCAAAGTTTCCTTATCAGATGCTGGCATTTACAAATGCATTGCTGAAAACAATGCAGGTTTAGTGGAAACTGCTTGCAATCTCTTAGTAGATCCCTCTCAAGAAGCATTTGACAATATTGTAGATCAAACTGACTTTAGAACTTCGCAAAGCCAAGCCAAAGAAATCCAAGAACAGGTTACAAAAGAACAGGATTATTATTTTGAGTCTTCAGTAGGCCTAATGAAGAGCGATTTTTATAATAAACAACAATGTGTAAGCCAAGAGTTCCAGAATGTTAGTACTTTGGAGAAAATGCAGGTGCAGAAGATTTCAACAGATCATCAAGAAATGCTCAAAGGAAGAAAAGGGAGAACATCTGGAAGCCCCATTATTGGCAAAACTGTTTTTCTCCATAATGGAAAACACTTTAGCTCTGGTGAAGAAGCAAGAAAAATGGATCAAAATAAAGAAGTAATGGGGAAAACACAAACCCACAAAGTTGTATTTGAATTAAAAGAAATTCTTCCCATTAGAGAAAATATTCAAGAACAAATCACAGAATACAGTGCAAAGGAGTCGAATTAAGATGGCACAAAAAACAATGATTCAAGCAATTACAAATGCGCTGGATTTAGAATTAGCAAGTGATGAAAATGTCTTAATTTTCGGGGAAGATGTCGGTAAAAACGGTGGTGTTTTCCGTGCGACTGAAGGCTTACAAGTTAAACATGGTGAAGACCGCGTTTTCGATACACCTTTAGCTGAATCTGGGATTGGTGGTTTATCAATCGGGTTAGCGCTAGAAGGATTTAGACCTGTTCCTGAAATTCAATTCTTCGGTTTTATTTTTGAAACGCTAGATTCAATCGCCGG
>JANHFL010002438.1:211989-229940 GCA_032468155.1 Oxyrhabdium leporinum | reverse complement strand
TCTCTCTCTCTCTCTCTCTCTCTCTCTCTCTCTCTCTCTATCTATCTATCTATCTATCTATCTATCTATCTATCTGCTATCAGAGATTTTTATTTCATGTATGTTTAGTCAGTGTAAAGCATGGGGAAATATGATTTAAGTCTTTTCCTTTTGTGGGCGAGAAAACAGTCCAACATATTTGCCTAGCCAAACAAATTTCTTCCCCTTTCTTTTGCAGAAGCGTTTCCTCCAACTTTTGTAACCAGACCTGAATCTCTTACAACTTTTGTGGGTAAGAGTGCCAGGTTTCCCTGCACTGTGGCGGGCACACCTGTGATAGACACCGTGTGGCAGAAGGACGGCACTCCCATCTCTTCCACAGAACACTACAAAATTTTAGCATCTGACACCAAGCATAGTTTAGAGATTGCACATCTCAGCGTCAATGACAGGGGGGTATACAGTTGCAAAGCCTCCAACAAGTTTGGAGCAGACGTCTGCCAGGCAGAATTAACCATTATCGATAAGCCACATTTTATTAAGGAACTGCAGTCTGTGCAGTCTGCGGTCAATAAAAAGATACGTCTTGAATGCCAAGTGGACGAAGACCGAAAAGTCACTGTCTCCTGGACTAAAGATGGCCACAAAATACCTCCAGGCAAGGATTACCGGATCATGTTTGAAGACAAAATAGCATCTCTTGACATCCCACTGTCCAAGCTTAAAGATTCAGGCACGTATACCTGCACTGCCACAAATGAAGCTGGAAGCAGTTCCTCATCTGCAATGGTAACAATCAAAGGTAAGAAAAGGATTGGCCCACACAACATAAATGCTCTTTGTGCTCTCTTTACTGATACTGTAATATTTAGCTATCTAAATGAGAAGGTGGACAGGAAACATGTTTAAGGGTTGTCGTCCCGTGCCCCCCCCCCCGCTTCTTCAAGTTTTGGTGCAGCATTTCTATATCCACCATATGCTTTAAAATCTTTAACCATATATGCTTAGAGTAAACCTCAAGGTTTGACCAAAATAGAAGTGCATATATTTTAGTAGCATGGATACAGATCTTTTTTTTTTCTCCTAGAGAAATCTTGGTTACATGGTTTAAAAGTCAAATTCTGAATAATGACAGGAACTGGAATTCAATTCAAAACTGACTGCATGCTCCTAAATAATTTGTGTTGTACTCTTCATATTGAGTTGATCTTCTAAGATATTTGGGGATTCTTTCTTTCTGAATTCTTTCTGTAGACCCACCATCCTTTGTGAAAAAAGTGGACCCCTCTTACTTGTTGACTCCAGGAGAGTCAGCCCATCTTCAGTGCAAAATCAAAGGGTCTCCTGTGATCCAGGTGACATGGTTCAAAAATAACAAAGAAATTAGAGAGAATGATACATCCAGGATGTCCTTTGCCAACAACGTGGCTATGTTAGATATTTCCAACATGAAAGTGGACGACAGTGGAAGTTACTCATGTGAGGCAGTTAATGATGCTGGCAGTGACAGCTGCAGCACTGAAATTGTTGTAAAAGGTTTGTTCTTCTACTCACTGACGCTTTCTTACGGAGATACTGTTTACTATGCATGTGTTTCACCAGCCGCTAATTCTTTATTCCTGCTTTGATGGTTTTGTAGAACCTCCTGCTTTCATCAAAACTCTTGAGCCAGCTGAACTAGTGCGAGGAACAAATGCCGTCCTTCAGTGTGAGGTTTCTGGTACCGGACCATTTGAAATCTCTTGGTTTAAAGAAAAGAAACAAATTCGCAGTAGTAAAAAATACCGCTTGGCTTCCCAAAAGGCTCTTATCTCTCTGGAGATCTCTTCATTCAATAGTGCAGATGTTGGTGAATATGAATGTTCTATAGCAAATGAAGTTGGAAAGTGCATTTGCAGTGCAACATACATACTGAAAGGTTAGTGAGAGATCAAGAGAGCCGCATGTATCTTTTAACATAAGCAAGAAGGACATTCTTTCTTGGAAACAGTTTTTCTTTGCTTAACCCGTCTTCTGTTGCTTTTCTTTCCTCATCTCATGGCCCACGGATATAAGCAAAAAGGCAGTATCCTTCAAATGAATCCCAGAGTAAGAGTGTTTTGCCCATACAATATTTCAAAAGACTTTTTATTGATCGTTTTGGGTTGCAAATGGGTACCTGTCCCAAATCTCTTATTTGCATTAGAGACACTTCTTTCGGTTTCAGCATTCACTTATGTGAACAAAGTAGTTTTAAGTAGCTCAAATTTAAGATAGTTACTAGAGGTTTCAGGAACAGTTAAGCATGAGATAAGCATCCTAATGATGAAAGAGATTTGATAGTTGAACAAGGTAATGGCGTTTCAGAGCAGCAAAATGTCCAGTTGCAGCAGCAGCCAGACAGTTTCTTCCCAGGATTCCCATCAAAAACTGGGAATTGACAGCCTGGCAGGGAACTGGTTAAGGTGCTTAAAAGAGAAAACAGGACAGAATAGCACACAACAACCCGTTCCTGTATATAATGGTATATAATATGAATGTCCTGTAGATGTGCTAAATGCAAACATTTCTATCTTGGAACTACATTTCCTACTCCTGTCCTCAGAGATAAAACATTGCATGTGAAACATTTAAGATTATATGGCAACTAATAATTTCTTTGCGTCAAGGCTGTAACTTTCCCTTTCCCTTTAAATCTCTTTTGGTGTCAGATAGTTATAAAGGGTATGATAAATACCGCATTACAAGATCGCTCAATTTTCTTTCGAAAGCCTGAGGTGCAGCTTGTGTTTAATGTCAAACAATAAAAATAAATATGTTTTTTTCCCCCTTATTTCAAATTAGAGCCTCCATCTTTTATTAAGAAAGTTGAAGATGTGGCTACGCTTGCTGGAGAGACAGTCTTTTTGCAGGCAGTCGTGAAAGGCTCAGCTCCTCTTTCTGTCACTTGGATGAAAGGCAAAGACATTATTAAAGAAGATAACAAAGTCAAAATTACCTTTGAAAATGGCCTTGCCACTTTGGAAATTTCAGGTGTCCAGATTAATGCTAGTGGTAAATATAACTGTCTGGCTGAGAATGATGCCGGAAGTCAAACTTGTTTTGGACAATTAGCAGTTAAAGGTCAGTTGAGGAACATTTTAACATCTCACAATCCATACCTGGGCCAGCTGTTTGTGTTCACTCAGTAATGATCGCTGTTTAATTCTGTTTTAGAACCTGCCACAATTGTTGACAGAGCGGAATTCGTGCAGGTGACAGCTGGGGACCCAGCAATTTTGGAATACACAGTTGCTGGCACCCCAGAGTTAAAAACAAAATGGTTCAAAGATGGAAAACCTCTGGTTTCCAACAAAAAGTATCGAATCAGTTTTAAAAACAACGTTGCCCAGTTAAAATTCTACACTTCGGAATTGCACGATACTGGGGAGATCACCTTTGAAGTTTCTAACGACGTTGGACGGAGTGCATGCACCACCACGTTTAGCGTGATAGGTTGGTAGACACCTTTAGGCTAAGAGATCGCTACTCCAACCAATTCTGACACTTTTGTGCAATGCTTCTTGTATTACATTGGCTTTCTTTCTTTGCCTTGCCTTGCAATAGATCGTATTCTTCCTCCATTCTTTACCAAAGCTCTGCGGAATGTTGACAGTGTGGTTGGGGGCACCTGTCATTTGGATTGCAAAGTGTCAGGCTCGCTTCCAATAAAGGTATCTTGGTTTAAACATGACAAAGAGATCGCTCCCAGCGCCAAGTATGCAATACAGTATGAAGAAGGCTCAGCGTCCTTGGAAATCAAGAAATTGGACACCAAGGACGTCGGGGTGTATTCTTGTAAAGCCACCAACTCTGCAGGCAGTAAAGAATGCAGTAGTGCTTTGGCCGTAAAAGGTTTGCCATCTTTTCTGCCTTCTTTTCTTGGTGTTTCTTTGAAAAAAAGTGTTTGTCATCCATTATTGACCTTTTCTCAAATCTGTCTTTCGAACATTGTATAGAACCACCTAGCTTCGTAACAGAGCCAGAATCTCAAGAAATATTGCCTGGATCGACGGTGCGTTTGAAAACTACTTTTAAAGGAACCGCACCATTCTCTGTGCAGTGGTTTAAGGGTGATGCTAAATTAACTACTGGTGGAGCTTGCTATATCATGACTGAAGCCTTCTCAAGCTACCTGGAACTCTACGCAGTAAAATCTTCCAATTCCGGTGTTTATGCATGCAAAGTCAGCAATACAGCCGGTTCCACTGAATGCAGTGCAAACTTATTTGTGAAAGGTTTGCACTCTCTCTTATCACCTTTTATTTGGGCGGATATCTGAAATGTACAATGTTTGCCTCTTATTTTAACTTCTTTTCTACCACTCTTTCAATGGCTCTCCTTAATTTCACAGAACCTGCTTCTTTCTCAGAAAGGCTGGAGCCTTCACTGTTATTTAAGAAAGGAGAATATGCCCAGTTGGACTGCAAAGTAAAAGGCACCCCTGAACTTAACATCTCTTGGTTTAAGGATGATCAAGAGATTAAAGAGAGCGACAAGTACAAGTTGACTCTGATGGATGCTACAGCAGTACTCAGTGTGCTGGATGTCACCATTGAAGACAGTGGTGTATATATGTGTGAGGTGAAAAATGATGCTGGAAAAGAGACCTGCAGTAGCATAGTGGCAGTAAAAGGTGTGTGTGTATGTATATATATATATATATATATATACATGTATCTTAAACACCCTTCCTGGCAAATTTTCTCAATAAGACTATTGTGTCTTGGAAAGAGTCCATAAAATATTTACCATTCCTACTCTCTTTCTTCTGTCTTATACTTTAGAATCACCATATTTTATCAAGGAATTTGAACCCAGGGAAGTATTAAGAGACTCAGATGTAATACTGGAGTGTGAGGCCTTAGGTACTTCCCCACTGGAAGTATATTGGCTAAAGGACAACAAGCCCGTGAGGAGTAGCAGAAAGCACAGAATAACCACTGAGAAATCCTTGTTTAGCCTCCAAGTGTTCAAGTTTGATTCTTCAGATATGGGTGAATACCAGTGCAGGGTAACAAATGATGTAGGAAGCTGTGTCTGTAGCTCTGAATTGGCCCTGAAAGGTTAGTGCTACTTAGAAAAATCTATCTTTTTATGATAATATTGTTGATGGTGTCGCTATTCACTCAATATCTATTCTTCCAATAGAGCCCCCACAATTTGTGAAGAGGATTGAGAACATTAGCTCTCTCCGGGGAGGCACCATAGTGTTTCAGGCAACAGTTAAAGGCTCCATGCCAATAACAATTTCGTGGTTGAAAGACAACGATGACATTATTGAAGATGACAACACAAAAATGACTTTTCTGAACAATGTGGCTACTCTCATGATCAGAAACATTGAAGTGAAGCATGATGGGAAATATTTTTGTCAGGCGAAAAATGAAGCCGGCATCCAAAGATGCTCTGCTTTGCTAACTGTAAAAGGTCTGTGTAGCCTTTTTCTCAGTTCTAGGATACGTAACATTATCTTTAGTCAACATTACAGCTTATATTTATTCCTGTATGTATTACAGAACCTGCCACAATCATTGATAAAGCCGTTTCCATTGATGTCACGGAAGGCGACCCAGCTACTTTGCAGTGTAAATTTTCAGGAACAAAAGACATTAGTGCCAAGTGGTTGAGAGATGGGAAGGAACTGACCTTTGGCCCTAAATACAAGATCAGTGTTACCGATACAGTTTCCATGTTAAAGATTGTCTCTACAGAAAAGAATGATAGTGGTGAATACACATTTGAGGTTTCAAATGATGTTGGGAGCAGCAGCTGTAAAGCTAGCATTAATGTCTTAGGTGTGTACAACATATTTCTCTTTTCCTAGAACTTCTATTTTTGGGGGGCTGCAAGGCAAATATGGACGGTTTGATCTAATTCCTTTCTCTTGGTCTGACTTTGATAGATCTGATCATACCACCTAAGTTCACCAAAAAGCTAAAGAAAATGGATAGCATTAAGGGGTCTTTTGTTCACCTTGAATGTATTGTATCCGGGTCACATCCAATAAGCATCCAGTGGTACAAGGATGGCCAGGAGATAAGTGCTAGTGAAAAGCACAAATATTCTTTCCACGATAATACAGCGTTCTTGGAGATCAATCAGCTGCAAGGTTCAGACAGTGGATCTTACACTTGTGAAGCAACAAATGAAGCCGGACAAAACCAGTGCAGTGCATATTTAACTGTTAAAGGTTTGGATGGCTTTTTCTTGTTGGCAAATCATTTTGCATTTTTCTTTAATTCTGAATCTTCTTCATCCCGGTATCATTGATGACCTTTTGGGGGCATTTTTCTTCTCACTTTTTGTAGAACCCCCAAGTTTCATCGAGAAACCACAATCACAGGATGTTATACCCGCTGCTAGAGTCCAACTCAAAGCTCTTGTGAGCGGCACACCTCCTTTACAAATCAAATGGATCAAAGATAGCAAAGAACTCCTTTCGGGAGCCTCTCGCTCAGTGTATAAGGACGACACTTCAAGTGTATTAGAACTCTTTTCAGCCAAGCTATCTGACTCAGGAAATTATATCTGTCAAATCAGCAATGATGTCGGGTCAACTACCTGCAAAGCAACTCTCTTTGTGAAAGGTCTGCATTTTCTTTCTCCTGTGGTTATTAATTGCATTTTACATAAGATTATAAAATGCAAGGAAGTGATGCACAGATATTGTTGTGCCCTTCTCCTTAGCTCTTAAAAATACCAAATATGTTTTTCAGTATATCCTTTCTGAATGCATTTTTCCCCTCCAAATTTTAGAACCACCCAGGTTTATACAGAAGCCTAGCCCTGTAGTAGTTTTGAGGAAAGGGCAGTCTACCACTTTTGAATGCCAGGTAGCGGGCACACCGAAAATCCACGTGGCTTGGTATTTTGATGGAAATGAAGTATTCGACTCTGATAAATACGAATCTTCCTTTGTGGACAACATTGCCACCATTAAGATCATCAATGCTATGGTGGAGGATAGTGGGACTTATATATGTGAAGCTCATAATGATGCAGGTAGCAAGAGCTGCAGCACTGAACTGAAAGTGAAAGGTTAGTCATCCTTTCTGGCTTCGTTCACCTGCATTTTTGGATTCCTCTTCTTTTTTTGCCCCTGAGACGGTTTTCTTTTCTTCCAATTCAGAACCTCCCACATTTGTAAGAGAGCTGAAGCCTGTGGAGGTGGTAAAAAGTTATGATGCTGTATTAGAATGCGAAGTCACAGGCACTCCACCCTTTGATGTAATCTGGCTAAAGAACAACACTGAGATTCGAAGCAGCAAAAAATATACCATGATTGATAAACAATTTATATTTGCCCTTCAAACAATGAACTGCGACTCCCAAGATGCTGGTGAATACCAGTGTGTTATATCAAACGAAGGCGGAAGTTGTTCATGTAGCACAAAAGTTAGACTGAAAGGTTAGTTTACATGTGGCAGTACGGGAGGAAACATCTATCAAAGGCTTTGCTGGGGTGGTGGTGGTGGTTATTTCCTCTTCTTCAACACAATTTTAAACCTTCTCTTGGCTTGTCTTCAAAACCACAGAGCCTCCTTCATTCATTAAGAAGATAGAAAATATCCACGCTGTTCTGAAAGAATCTGCTACATTTCAGTGTGTCGTGGCTGGTTCCCAGCCATTATTGGTATCTTGGATAAAAGATGAGAGAATCCTTGAAAATGATGAGAACTTCCACATTACATTTGAGCAAAATATTGCAAAACTGAAGGTCAAGAAAGTTGACCTTAGTCACAGTGGGAGATACACCTGCCAGGCAAAGAATGAGGCAGGAGTTGAAAAGTGTTTTGCTTTACTGTTAGCACAAGGTGTGTGAGGTTTTTTTTAATCTCTACTTCGAATGTGAATTCTCATCTTCTGCCTACTGTGCATAGGAAGACTTCAACACATTTTTGTTTTGCTTCTTACTTCAGAACCTGCTCAAATCATAGAAAAGGCAAAATCAGTTAAAGTGACTGAAAGAGACCCAGTGACTCTGGAATGTACCGTGTCGGGAACCCCAGAACTTCAAGTCAAATGGTTTAAAGATGGGAAACAGCTTATGCCCAGTAGATTTTACACCATGAGCCTTGACAATAATGTGGCCAGTTTCAGAATGGAATCCGTGGTGAAGGAAGACAGTGGTGTCTATACTTTTAGAGTTGAGAATGATTATGGAAGCCATACTTGTGAGGCTGTGGTGACTGTATTAGGTTTGTATTTACCTTTACTCCAATTAGCATGTCATTTAAAATTTCTAAATATTTTCACAGGGAAGCTCACAAACAAGGAATAAGTAACTATTAGTCTTTATCCTCTCCCTCTGGGCAGATCAAGCAATTCCACCCTCATTTACCAAAAAATTATCAAAGATGAGTAAAATTCTTGGATCATCTATTCATATGGAATGCAAAGTTTCTGGATCACTTCCAATTACAGCAAAATGGTATAAGGATGGAAAAGAGATATCCGATAGTGCAAAATACAGAAGTTTGTGCCACGAGAACACCGTATCGCTAGAGATCAATAACCTAGAGTTGACCGATTCCTCAAATTACACTTGCAGTGTGACTAATATTGCAGGAAGCGATTCGTGTAGTGCCATCTTAGCGGTGAAAGGTTTGGACTCCTATCTTCTTTCTCAATTCTGTACTGTATAAAATCCAAATCTTGTCCAGTTTCAATTTCACAATAGTCTGTTAACCTAGTTAAAAATGCTGTTTCATGTTTTCTAGCAGTAGAATTTTACTTCTTGCCATCTTCTTCATCTTCCTCTTGTTTGTGATGATGCCTTTGGGTCTACATTTCTTGTGCCAAAACTTAATCCGCTCTGTTATCTCTTAAAACATTTAGAACCACCAAGTTTCCTGGCAAAACCAGAAAGCCAAGAAGCAGTTCCTGACTCCACCGTGGAATTTAAAGCTGTCTTAAAGGGAACACCGCCTTTTAAAATAAAGTGGTTTAAAGAAGATTTAGAGCTTGCACCTGGACCTAACTGTGTATTTGGGATTGAAGGGTCAACTGGTTTCTTAAATCTTTATTCGGTAGATGGCCTAAAAAGTGGGAATTATATTTGCCAAGTATCCAACGATGTCGGCAGCGATTCTTGTACAACCACACTGATTATAACAGGTGTGCTAATGGCTTCTGTGTTTCTTCTTTCATATCTCTCTTGGGCTTCCTTTTGATGAAAGCTTTTTAAAATTGCATTCCATCGTGCGTTGTAACATACACAAAACAATTGGCATTCTCTTCTCTCTGCTGCTGCACAGCATAAATTTCCTTTCTTTCTCTTTTACTATGCATGGTAAATAGAGGGAGGATCCCTTTCCTTGCTATTGATCCACTTTCAATGTTTCCTCTTTCTTTTTAGAACCTCCAAAGTTTGCTAAGAGGCTCAACCCATTCAATGTCGTGAAACATGGTGACTCCACGCGACTTGAGTGTAAAATCACTGGTTCTCCCGAAATCAGAGTGGTATGGTACAGAAACAATGCTGAGCTCCATTCTAGTGAAAATGTCCAAATGTCATTCATAGATTCTATTGCCATTCTTGAAATGAGGCATCTTAGTACCGAAGATAGCGGAGATTACATATGTGAAGCACAGAATCCTGCTGGCAGGGCAAGCTGCAGTACAAAGCTTCTAGTAAAAGGTTAGCAAGGGCTTTTCTGCCTCTCTTTACTCAATGACTATGTCTATGTTCATAAGCTAATTAATATAAGTGTGTGTGTATATATATATGTATGGTACAGGTATATTTATATGTATCTGGCATGTGTATATGTGTATTATATATGTGTTTGGGTAGATATATATTTTCTCTTGAGAGCAGGCAACAGAGTTTCATTTTTAATGCGGAACAGTGTGCTCACAGTAAAAAAAAAAGACAATAAAGTTATCTTATCTTATATCTGAATTGATTCATACCCAGTGGTAAATGGCCATCAGAAAGAAGAACAGATACTGTAGTCAAACTGAACTCCTCCCCCCTGCAGTTCCCAAAATCTGTAGAAAAATATTAAGACACCCTGAAGCTGGAAGGTTGAGAGGAGGAATTCAATTGAGATTAGATGGAGCCCAATGTAAGGATACCGTAACATTATCTTCAGTCACAACAGGGTCCTTATTTTCACTCAGCAAGAATTTTCTAACTTATGGCATGTGCCCTACGTACAGAGAATGAAGGCAGACGGGGTAACTTTTTGGGGTGTGTGTGGAGAATAAAGGTGGCATGATATTGGGGGGGGGGTTATAGAAAATAAATGTATCAATCCTCTTGGAGGATAATATCCTGGCTTTATAACTTAAACTGTCAGAAAGTCATTATGTGCTCAGAATTGCTATTTTGCTGCCAAAGTTTAGCTATATGTCTTAGAGATGCGGAGCCACAAAAAGAGGACTAGGGAGACAAGTAACCTATTATACACCATTAGCTATTCTTGGCCTAAGAGATTTGGTTGTAGTAGTTGTAAAGATGGTGATGATCGTCAAACCTTTGACATATCGGAGGAGGTCTGGAGTTTTCTTCATAAAATATCCACCTCCTGAATCCCTTTGCCTTTTTGACTTGGCATTATAATTGAGATGTCAGTCTTATGCTGATTGATAACTTTGATAAATTCACATTTGGCAAACATGTGCCATGATAGATACAGTCTCTCACTGCTCTGGTTTTATTTACACAAGCTTTACAAGACTAACTTTCCCATCATTAACTTTTAAAAACTGGAACCTGCTTCTCTCTTCTTCCTAGAACCTCCTGTATTTAGCAGAAAACCATCTCCAGTAGATACGCTCAAAGGTACTGAAGTTCGCCTTGAGTGTGAAATCTCTGGGACGCCGCCATTTGATATCACATGGTATAAGGACAAGAGACAAATCCGCAGCAGTAAAAAATACAAGGTCACATCCAAAAACTACCTTGCAAATATCCATATTCTTAATACTGAAACTTCTGACATTGGTGAATATCAGTGCAAAGCTAAGAATGATGTGGGAAGTGATACCTGCATTTGTACTGTCAAACTGAAAGGTAATCATCTCTTGTTAACATAGAATATATTCCTTCTTTTGCATAAGATTGGCCAAGTGTTTTGTTCCTGGGAGTCTTGACGCTCATTGCCTCTTTTCTCTTCAGAACCACCAAAATTTGTCACCAAAATAAATAGCCTAACTGTTGTGGTGGGTGAGCCAGTAGAGTTACAAGCAACAGTAGAAGGCTCCCAGCCTATTTCAGTTGTTTGGCTCAAGGACAAGGAAGATGTCATCCGAGAAAGCGAAAACACTGCAATAACCTACATGGACAACATTGCCACTTTACAACTTACCAAAGCAGAGTCATCAAGTGCTGGGAAGTATATCTGTCAAGTCAGCAATGATGCTGGAACTCGTGAATGTATGGCTACTTTAACAGTCTTAGGTTAGTAATCACAGAGCTTTATCTCTTTAAAAAGACCTGATTTTAAAGCTGAGTAGTCCAGGTATCAGAGCCTTGATAATTTTAGAATTGTGATAATAATTATGTTTCTTTATAATTATCAATGTGCAAGGTACGTTATGGAGTGCATAAAAGGGGAAGCGAGTGCTCTTCTCCCAAAATTGTACAGTCAATAATCAGTGTAGGGGAACAATGGAGAAAGAGGAGAAGATACTGCCAGGGGGGAGGGGGTAGATTGGCTTATGATTATATCAGAGTAAACGTACTTACAAGCTTAGGTGTATCAAGACACAAGGAGAAAAGAACAGAGCTTCTTGGGGCATTTTAACTGACTTTTTGCTAGCATTTGAATTATGTCACAAAAATAATTTTGACCTAGGACATCATCTTAACTTTGGCTAAGAAAAGCAACATGGATGATCTATATTATGACAGAGTGAAACTGTACCAATGAATGTTACTGCATCCAGGACACATTAATTATTAAATTAGAATGTTCTGATGCCTTAATATGCTTTATGCAGATTCCATTAACAAATATTGTTTCCCTTCCTAAACATAATATTGGAAGGTGTGTATTCCAGCGCAGGAAAGTCATTCATAGAGTTATCCTCATTTCACTGGAACTGAGCAGTCAATAAATGTAAACACAAGTAAATAATAATTCTAAAGTAAAAAGTGAAACAAACCAAACCCCAAACCCCCCCAAAAAGCATTTTTGAGCATTGTCTTCTGTAACCTTAAGTGCTCTGGGTCTGATGAAACAAGAGAGATTTACAGTTGGATTCTGCTGTATCTTTTTCCAGAGCCTGCTATCATTGTAGAGAAGGCTGAGCCAATGAACGTGACCGTAGGAGATGCCTGCACCTTACAGTGCAAAGTGAGCGGAACTCCTGAACTTTCCGTAGGCTGGTTTAAGGATGGAAAAGAACTGATAAGCAGCGACAAATACAGAATTGTCTTCTACAAAAACACGTCTACACTTAAAATTCTCGATTCAGAAAGTGAAGACAGTGGCTTGTATACTTTTGAAGTCCAGAACAACGTGGGCAAAAGTAGCTGCACTGCTTCGGTTGATGTTCTAGGTTGGTTGCGTTGCTTTTTCTTCCCGTAACATTTTTTTAATGAGAGAAATTATTCCAATATTCCCAGAGGATCCTTATTTTGCTTTGTTCCTCTTAACAGATCGGATCATTCCACCCTCTTTTACCAGAAAACTAAAAGAAAGTCATGGTGTGCTGGCTTCTTATGTGGTTCTTGAATGCAAAGTGGCAGGATCTCTACCAATTACCGTTGCTTGGTTTCATGACGGTCATAAGCTCACTAGCGGTGAAAAATATCAGATCACCTTTTCTGACAATGTTTGCACTTTGCAAATCGCTTCACTTCACTTATCTGACACAGGGGCTTACGTGTGCAAAGCGGCTAACATAGCAGGTTCCAATGAGACCAGGGCTGTTTTAACTGTGCAAGGTCAGTAGCTGGCTAGCTCTTCATTGAAACCGTTTAATGCTTAATCCTTAACAATTTTTTCCTTCTGGAAATAGGAGAGACATGTTCATTCTGAGCTTACTTATTAATTGACTAATCTGTTATTTCCTTTAATGCAAATTTAGAACCACCCTCTTTTGTGAAGGAACCGGAATCTGTGCACATTTTACCAGGCAGAAGTGCTACACTTTCAGCTACTGTCAGAGGAACGCCACCATTTAAAGTGAACTGGTTTAGAGGAGTCACCGAACTGGTACCCAGCGATAAATGTAATGTCTTTTTGGAAGATTCTGTCACAGATCTAGAGCTGTTCGATGTGGAACCATCACAGAGTGGAGAGTACACTTGTATTGTAAGCAACGAAGCAGGCAAAGCATCTTGCACAGCGCATCTTTTGGTTAAAGGTTGGTAAATTTAGAAAACAAAAGCAATTGTTTACTCTTGAGATTATTAAATGTTTATACAACTTTTTGTTTGACAACGGAGTTCTTTTTTGTTCTCCAGAGCCAGTCATTTTTGTGAAGAAACTGAGTGACCACTGTGTGGAACCAGGAAAATCTATAATTTTAGAGAGCAGATACACTGGTAGCCTCCCAATTTCAGTCACCTGGAAGAAGAACGGAGTCACTTTAAGCCAATCTGATAAGTGCAACATTACCACAACCGAAAAATCTTGCATTCTGGAAATATTTAACAGTACAAAGGATGACCAAGGAGAATATACCTGTATGGTGGAAAATGAGGCCGGAGAAGATATTTGTGAAGCATTGGTATCTACTTTAGGTGTGTCTCTGCGACATTATAATCCTCTTTATTATTCCTTTATGTAGTTCCAAGATATGATTATCTTAATGATGATATTGAATATTTGTGTTCTCAGAACCTCCTTCTTTCATTACACACCTGGGACCTCTTGAAGTATCAGTTGCAGATTATACAACTTTACAATGTCAAGTTTCTGGAACTCCGGAAATCACAATATCTTGGTACAAAGGAGATACTATATTAAGATCCACTCCTGAGCATAAGATGTATTTCAAAGACAATGTTGCCACACTGATCTTTAACAAAGTAGATATCAGTGACAGTGGGGAATACATTTGCAAAGCGGAAAACAGTGTTGGATCTGCCTCTTCAAACGCTCTCTTGACAGTTCAAGGTGATAAATTCAATCCGAATTGCTTAAAAATGCAGATTTATCAGTCTTTCGCTCTCTGACGAAGGATTTCACCTGCCCATCTTGATTGCATGCTTGTTATTTTACAGAACGAAAACGTCCACCTTCTTTTGTGAGGAAATTAAAGGATACAGAGCAAACTATTGGCTTCCCAGTTAAACTTGTTTGCCGCCTGAATGGGTCTGAACCTATTAGTGTCACTTGGTATAAAGATGGTGTACCTTTAAGAGATGACTTCAATGTGCAAACCTCTTACATTGATAATGTGGCCACCCTTCATCTTTTGCAAACTGACATGGCCCATTCTGGGCAGTATTCTTGCACAGCTACCAATCCTGTTGGAACTGCTACGTCTAATGCTAGGTTCACAGTTTCAGGTTTGTCCCGTATTCTTTCTGATTTCAAAAGCAATGTTACATTACTTACTTCACATGTGCTCAAAAGGAAACAACAACTATCTCTTCTTCATTTTAATCTTTAGAAACCAAACAAGCTCCCTTGTTTGATATCACACCTGAATCCAGAGATGTTCCTGTGGGACAAAGTGTTGATTTTGAAGGTCATGTGACTGGAACCCACCCTATACATGTTATCTGGGCAAAAGATGGCCGCGAGATCCGGACAGGAGGAAATTATGCAATTACATTTGTAGAAAATACAGCTCGCTTAAGGATTATGAGAGTAGGCAAAGGAGATTCTGGACAGTATACCTGCCAGGCTAGCAATGAAGTTGGCAAAGACTTTTGCTCAGCTCAGCTTAATGTGAAAGGTATTGGAATTTTAATAGGCTTGATCTAACATAACTTTTTTTTAAAAATTCAAAAGTGGGACTTCTTGGGTTTCCCCCCCTAGCCGTTCTTTATTTCTAACAACTGGATATCAAAACAAAATGGATGGTATTCAAACAAACAAAAAAAAGCAGACTATTCAGAGTATCTTGAAATCTCTTTTCTCCTTTACTTCTTCTAATATATATTCTGTGAAAGATTAATCTCAATCTTAACCTTAATCTCTTATTGGAGACCTATAAGGCAGAATGGTTCAGCTATTAGTTACTCTTCCATCTTCTCCACACAGATTTAAGGGTAACTGCAGGAAGATTCAGCTTTTGAGTTCTGACTAGTGGGAAAAGGAGGGTAAAGAAGTATTAGCTATATCACTTATTAATCTAAGAACACCCGCATTTTTCAATTTCCAAAACAAAAAAAATATCATATATTTTTGAATATAATTACTAGAAGACAAACTGATAACAAATTAATAGGAATGAGTGAAACATGTGGTTATATGAAAAGGCTAGTAGTAAAACAATAGTTACAAAGCACTCAATATAGAAATATAAAACCTTTAAGCTGCATTTGCAAGACACACTGAACCACAAACTAGCCATCGACATTTCTGTTTATTGTATTACATAGTTAATGGTTTAGGGTGTCATGCCAATAAAGAAAATTGACTTGAATAAACTATGGTTAAGCTAGCTGTGGGTCAGCTTGTGCAACCACAGCTAGTAGTAAACTTAATAAATTTCTATATATATCTAAGTACCTTTGCAAGATATGGACAATCTATCTCAGCTCTTGCACTCTTAGCACCTAAACTTATTTTTTTTCTTTAATATTACGGAACTTACCAATTATTCTTATTCAGAGCATAGAGGACCATATAATTAAATGTTACTTTCCATCTGACTTCTTAGAACCTCCTAAATTTGTAAAGAAGCTCGAAGCCTCAAGAATGGTGAAGGAGGGTGACTCATGTCAGCTTGACTGTAAAATCAGTGGCTCCCCAGAAATCAAAATTGCATGGTATAAGAATGACCAAGAACTCTATGCTAGTGAAAAATACCATATGACCTTCAGTGATGCTACAGCAGTCCTCGTCATTGTTGGTGCCACCTTTGAAGACAGCGGTGATTACATCTGTGAAGCTCTTAATTCTGCTGGCACTGTGAGCTGCAGCACAGTAGTCACAGTAAAAGGTTAGAAGCTACTATTTCCAAAGCCTTGCATCCTCTGTACTTCATCCTTTTGTGCTCTAAAAACTTTAATTCATCTTTTACAGACCTGGTGCCCTGCAGACGTCTTAGATTGCGGTTCTTGTAATTTCTTTGCCAGTTAGTTAGAAATTCTGGAAATTGGACTCCAATAAATCTGCAGGGCACTAAGTTGGAGAAGGATGAGTTAGAGATTTGGGGACATCTCCCAATGGTAGAGAATGCATCGGAAGTATTGATGTGCCAGAGCAAATACTCATGTTAGATCAAGAGTAGGAACCTCTAGCTTTGTCTGTCACTTTCAGTTTCAGAAGATCCCAAACTGTAGTAGCATGGAGTACCACTTATTATTATTCAGGTTCTATCAGAAGGAAAAAAAAAGCTTTATCCTGTGCTTTGGTCAGGATATGTTTAATGAGCACTTAATTGACAAAAACCAACAGGTGGTTGAATGAAAGAGTGGGAGAGAATATAACATACGAGTGACATGAGTAGGAAGGCTGACTTTTGGTTATCTCTGCCCACTAATAAACCTGCAGGCTGTTTATCTGTCACCTCTTAGCAACATTCTATAGTTGGAGAACAACTTAAATGTTAACAACAATTATAGATCGAGAGGAGGAAAAAATTCCTTTGTTTGTTTTTGTTTTAAATTACATCTCATGGAGATAGGAAGGAAGTCTGTAAGACTATATTCTTGGGCATAGGAGATTCAGAGAATGGAAACTGAGAATAGGAGATCTGACTATAGTCAGGGCATACATCACAATCCATATTAAAGGATATGCGTGGGCACACATCCAACCTTATGAACTATATTCGTTTGGAATATTTAGTTCCACATGCAAAAAGAATTTGCAGGAGATGGCAGAGTTTCCAAGCAGGATTTTACAGGTTTCAAAGAAACATCTTCAAAGTGAAGTAGGACATATATGTGATTCTTGAAAACTAGGAGAGTTCTTATGTAACATATCTCTTCTCTTTCTGGATGTTCTGCTCTGTTTTCAAGAAGCCTCTTCCAGAAGATCAGTTATGTATTCTTGTAAATCTTTCGTTATAGAGCCTCCTGTTTTTAGTAAGAAGCCTAGCCCTGTGGACACCCTTAAGGGCACTGATGTTGTCCTTCAGTGCGAACTTGCAGGCACACCACCATTTGAAGTTGCCTGGTTCAAAGACAGAAAGCAGATTAGAGGCAGTAAGAAGTTCAAAGTTACAATGAAGAACTTCAGTGCCAGTGTTCACATCCTCAATCTGGAAGCTACTGACACAGGAGAATATCAGTGCAAAGCCTCCAATGAGGTGGGAAGTGACATTTGTGCTTGCACTGTCAAGTTCAAAGGTTAGTATTTATTCAAATTGTTCTTTGGAGAAAATTCTTTTCATGAGTTTTTTTCTTGCTCACGTACAATTTTCTTTTTCTTTCTCTCTCTTTCTTTACCATGAATCATTATCTTTTCTCAAAGAACCACCGCGGTTTGTTAAGAAACTGAGTGACACCTTCACCTACACAGGGGAACCCACTGCTTTACGAGCTGTAGTGGAAGGTTCCCAGCCCATTTCTGTTCTGTGGCTGAAGGACAAAGGGGAAATGATCAGAGAGAGTGAAAACCTCCAGATTTCATTTTCAGACAACATTGCAACACTTCAGATTGCAAGTGCTGAAGCTGCCAGTGGTGGGAAATACATCTGCCAGATTAAAAATGATGCTGGGATGCGAGAATGTGCTGGATACTTGAAAGTTCTAGGTTGGTATTGGCTTCTATACCCTTCTGGAGAATTTATTTATTTTATTTATTTTTACATTTATATACCGCCCCATTCCGAAGACTCGGGGCGGTTTACAATTTATAAGCAATACTCTT
>JANHFL010002438.1:185428-211889 GCA_032468155.1 Oxyrhabdium leporinum | reverse complement strand
GATTTGAACCGCTAGATTGAATCAGCAGAAGTGGCCTGCAGTTCAACACTCTAACCACTGCGCCACCTAGGCACTCTTGACTCTCTTTGTCATGGCAGAAAGCTATGCTACCAGTCTCAATTTTGTAACTGATTGTTTCCCTTCCTCCAGAACCAGCTGTGATCCTAGAAAAATCTGAACCAATGATAGCTACAGCTGGCAGTGCTTTTACTTTGGAGTGCACCGTGGGTGGGACTCCAGAGCTAATCACCAAATGGTTTAAGGATGGAAGACAGCTGGCCAACAGCCGCAAACACCAGATTATCTTTTCCAATAAAGTAGCAACACTTAAAGTCCTTTCTGCAGACATGGATGACCGAGGGCTTTACACTTTTGAAGTGCAAAATGAAGTGGGGAAAAGCAGCTGCACTTCTTCTGTGGATGTTTCAGGTTAGACAAAACTCTCGTTTCTCCATTGCCGTCTTCTTTCTTCTAGTTATGTCCTTCTTCTCTTAAAACATGTCTTTTGGTGACTTTACCCAAACAGAACACCTTATCCGACCTTCTTTCATAAGAAGATTGAAAGAAACCTTTGGTGTGCTGGGTTCTTCCATTGTTCTGGAGTGCAAAGTGGCTGGATCGCTACCTATGACCGTGACTTGGTTTTATGGAAGCGATGAGATTTTCAGTGGGGATAAATATAAAACCAGCTTTTCAGATAATGTCTGTATCTTGAAGGTGAATGATCTAGATACCTCGGACACAGGTCCCTACACCTGTACCGCTGCCAACGTAGCTGGCTCTGACGAATGCAGCGCCTTTTTGACGGTACAAGGTTAGTAAAGAAAAGGCCAGTTACTGGCTCTGAGTGTTTCTTCTATATATTTCTCTTTTCATCTTTCTTTTATTCATATTCCACCTACTTGGCATAGCTACTAACACTTTTAACATTGTGTGAACCTAGAACCACCCTCTTTTGCAAAGACACCGGATCCTCTGGAAGTTTTACCAGGGCACAGTGTGACATTCAGGAGCTTGATCAGAGGAACTCCTCCCTTCAAAGTTAACTGGTTCAAAGGAAGCAGGGAACTTGTGCCTGGGAAAACATGCAACACCCTCTTGACGGATTCAACTGCAGACCTGGAATTGTTCGAAGTAGGACCTCTCCAGACTGGAGACTACACCTGTCTTGTTACTAATGATGCTGGCAGTTGTTCTTGTACTACGCATCTTTTTGTGAAAGGTTTGTTTAAATGCTACGCTCTATATCTATTACAGCAGGCGTATGTTTAAATATGTACACCCACGCGTTCACATATGTGCGCTGCAGTTTTTGACATGACCCATTCTTACAACTCTCTTAGAACCAGCTGTATTTGTGAAGAAACTGAGTGATTTCAGCGTGGAGCACGGGAACTCCATTATTCTAGAAAGCACATTCAGTGGAACCGCTCCACTTATGGTGACATGGAAGAAGAATGGCTCAAAACTCACACACTCTCCAAAATGTAATATAACAACAACAGAAAAATCAGGCATCCTGGAAATCCTGAGTAGTAACAGACAAGATGAAGGAGAATACACATGTGAAGTTGCAAATGATGCTGGGGAGGATATATGCCATGCCTTGGTATCAATCTTAGGTGCGTTATTGACTTGAGTAACTACTCTTATATTAATTTTATAGTATACCTTAACTAACTGGGTACTTACTCTGCTGTTAATTTCTGCTTCAGAGCCACCTTATTTTGTTAAAGAATTGGAAAAGGTGGAGGTGACCATCGGAGAGCCTTTATCTTTACGATGCCAAGTAGCTGGAACTCCAGAAATCAAAGTCTCATGGTACAAAGGAGATACCAAACTAAGATCTACTCAGGCTTACAAAATGCACTTCAAGAACAATGTAGCGACACTTACTTTCAGCCAGGTGGAGAATGCTGACATCGGCGAATATATCTGCAAAATAGAGAACAGTGCTGGGTTTGCTACTTCAACAGCCATGCTAGCTGTCAAAGGTGATAATTCATTATGTCTGTTGGTTCAAATATTTTTGTGCGATGTACTTTTTTATTTAAAAAAATCCACTCATGTGGCAAATAGAGGAAGATAGCTGCATTATTCTGCTATCCTGGCATGCACATAGGCAGCAGGGTTAAATGTTCAGTGAACTAGAAGATTTATGCAATTTTTCATCTCTGTCCATGTCTCACAGTTTCAGCATGAACACATTGCATCAGTCAGAGCAGATCATCCGGTTAGAATACAGAAATGTGCACAGCATTCCTGTTCCTCGGAATGTTCTGTCAGTCTCTGTGCATGTGCAGATGCTTGCATATATAAATTGTGTATCAGGCTCAAAAAAGCAAGAAAGACATGCAGAGTTATTTCAAAGCAACTTCCTTTATTGTTCCTCACCTCTAAGCAAAAATCTTGCCTAAGTTTTTTGGCAACTACTTGCATCATTTTAAGGCAACTACTTGCATCATTAAGGATATACTCTGAGAATTTCTAGAGAGGAGCCATCTTAACCTTCTTTCTCCCAATCAAACTATCTAACTTTGCTGTCTCTTGGTCCTCTGGAATGCTGCCATTCCCTTCTGGGAACTCAGACAACATTCCACCATCTCCAGAAAGTAGATGTCTATATTGGGGTATTGTGTCTCTTGTAGGATATGCTTAAAATGTTATTGTGTTTTAGGATCATATGGTATGCGTTGCCATTTCTATTTGCAGACCGTAAACTTCCACCTTCGTTTACAAAGAAGCTAAAAGACATACAAGAAATGATTGGGTCTCCGGTTGCTTTTGATTGCCGTGTCATTGGCTCTGAACCTCTTCAGGTGTCTTGGTATAAGGAGGGGATGCTCTTGCGGGACGATCCTAACATTCAAGCAACCTTCTTAAATAATGTAGCAACTCTTCAGATCTTACAAACAGAGATGGATCACTCTGGCCAGTACACTTGCACAGCTCAAAATGCTCTTGGAACGGCTTCCTCCGGTGCCAAGCTTCAGCTCTCAGGTGTGTCATTTGTTGAATTCAGACTTGGCACGTTCAGTAATGCCTTATTAAAGAATACAATGAGATCACAGGTGTGATTGCATCAGATAATTGTGGTTTGTTTTTAAGAAAAAGTGACAAAAAACAGATATAATTTTCCTTTTTTTCCTCTCCTCCAGAACATCTGATAATGCCTTCCTTTGACGTGAAGCCTTTGCCTGTTGATGTTGCTCTTGGAGAATGTGGTTCTTTCAAGTGTCACATCACAGGTTCTATGCCAATGAAAATCACCTGGGCAAAAGATAACCGGGAGATCCGTCCTAGTGATAATCACAAGATTACATTGGTAGAAAATACAGCCACACTGACTGTTCTTAAAGTAGGTAAAGGTGATGCTGGACTCTATACCTGCTCAGCAAGCAACAGTGCTGGGAAGGATTCTTGTGGTGCTCAGCTGAGCTTCAAAGGTAAATTTCTAAAAAGTATAAATCATAACACTTATATTATATTTACACATATACATATATGCCTTTGCTACATTTTTGTTATTGTTCCTATTTTTTAAAAAAATGAAATGGGAATTATGCTAATGTAGATAAGCTCTTCGTTTTAAAGCAGCAGCTGGTAAATTTATGGAAAGAAGTGATTTTCCTAAGAAAGCTGGTGCTTTATGTTTTGTATTTATGCTTAGAAGACTTTCTAAACTTAACATATGGAAATGTACTAGGTGATAAAGAAGCTGGTTATCCTTCAACATCTGAATAGAGCATCTTACTTTTATGTGAACATAATTCTGGGCAGCATTATTTTGGTTAAGCTATTAAAATCTGCAATAAGAAGAAAGAAGCTGAGCATTTATTGTACTTATAATGAGCTTTAAAATGTATATTTCATAAGTAGTAAGAAGAGTTGGAAGTAGAAGTATAGCACAATTTAACGTAAAGGGAATACGTTGGCCTTTTCTGCTGATAAAACCATGACAACTTCAGATTTTGCAGATTTAATGTAAATAACATTGTTTAAACATTGTCTTATGAATACATTTTCCCCTTTTTTTCAACAGAACCACCAAGATTTATTAGGAAGTTGGATTCTTCCAGAGTTGTGAAAGAACATGATTCAACTAGATACGAATGCAAGATAGGTGGATCACCAGAAATTCATATTGCATGGTACAAGGGTGAAACTCAAATTCATCCCAGTGACAAATACAGCATGTCTTTCATTGATTCTGTGGCTGTCATTGAAATGCACAGTCTGACTGTTGAAGACAGTGGAGACTACACTTGTGAAGCTCAAAACGCAGCTGGAAGTGCTAGCACTACTACATCCCTAAAAGTGAAAGGTCAGGATCTGTTCTTCCTTTGTTTCTCATTCATTTATGGCAGGGGTGTCAAACTCAATGCCCGCGGGCCTCATCTGGCCTGCAGGGTGCTTAGATCTGTCCCGCGGGCCTGCCCTGGAAACAGCGAAGGACCAGCCTGCTGTACCTCTGCCAGAGAAAATGGAGCTCGGGAGGGCCACATGCAGGCCTTCTGGACTCCATTTTCACTGGCAGAGGGCTGCAGCAGGTTGTCATGGCCAAAAATGGAGCTTCAATGAGTGATGTCAGGTGGCCACTCCCTGGTCACGCACCCCCCAAGGTCAAACACTACCCTGATGCGGCCCTCGATGAAAGCGAGTTTGACACCCCAGTGTTTCATTGGAATGCTGACACCCTGATTTATGTGGAAAAAAATGCTCAAGGTTATTTTTTTTTCCATTAAAGACCAAAGCCAATCAGTTGAACTAGGCATGGATAATTTTATCTCAAATACTTGCAATCTCTCATCTCACTGTAACATTACGTTCTTGTTCTTCTTATTAATATATGTTCTTCTTATTAATATCCATTCTCCACATTTAATGGAGATATTAATCTCTGTTTTTACAGCTCCTCCAGTTTTCCACAAGACGCCCCAGCCAATGGAATCATTGAAAGGAGTTGATGTTCATCTTGAATGTGTGCTTCAAGGCACACCGCCCTTCCAAATTTCATGGTATAAGGATAAAAGAGAAATCCGAACTAGCAAGAAGTACAAGATTTTGTCTGAGAATTACTTTGCTAGTCTACATATTCTGAACACTGATGGTGCAGACACTGGTGAATATCACTGCAAAGCCGTCAGCGATGTGGGAAGCGATGCTTGCATTTGTTCTGTGATGCTGAAAGGTTTGTACAAGACTTCTTGTTATATCTCTCTCTTTTTTTACATTTTTTTCCTCTTACTTCGCATTTACATATTTTTGTTCTCCTGCCCTCAGTGCCCCCAAGATTTGTGAAGAAACTTCATGATATCAGTGCAATCGTTGGGGAGCCAGCAGAATTACAAGCCACTATTGAAGGCTCTGAGCCCATTTCTGTTCTTTGGTTGAAAGACAAAGGAGAAATTATCCACGAAAGTGACAACCTCTGGATGTCATACACAGATAAAGTAGCAATCCTTCAAGTTGTGCATGCAGAGCCAGCTAACATGGGAAAATACATCTGTCAAATTAAAAATGATGCTGGAAGTCAGGAATGTTTTGCTAACTTATCAGTTCTTGGTTAGTAGATTTAAACAATAAAAACCAAAGTACACTGTTATATTTTACATAACCTTGCTTGCTAATGTGACAATGTTGTGCATCTCATTCCAGAGCCAGCAACTATTGTAGAGAAACCAGAACCAATGACAGTCACCACAGGAGATTCTTGTACCTTAGAGTGCACTGTTTCTGGAACACCTGAGCTTGCTACTAGATGGTTCAAGAATGGGTATGAGCTCACCTCTGATCAGAAATACAAAATCACTTTCTTCAATAAAGTATCTGTGCTCAAGATTCTGAATGCAAGTCTACAAGATAGTGGAGAATATACCTTTGAGGTGAAAAACAACGTTGGTCAAAGCCGTTGTACAGCTTCTGTACATGTTTCAGGTTAGTGGATTAACATGGGGAATACAATTCTGTATTTCCTCTGCATTTTCATATCAGGTTTTGCATATGTTGACTTCTAATGTTAGGCATCCATCTACCGTTCCTAAACACTTTAGAAATCTACTTATTGTGGAATATCTGCCAGAGGATCAGTTATAGCAATGAATATTCCTAGCTACCCATTCACAAGTTATGTTTTGCCTTTAATGGTATGTAGTACTGTTAGCACAGTTGGGAACACCTTTTTAAAAGGGAAAGAGTGTGTTTGCACTCAATATTGTCTTAAATATGCCAATAAAATACCCCACTAAACTACAAAAGCACTAATTTGTTACTCAGAAAATTGAGTAAAAGCTGTATGATTATCATCTGAGATGTCCATAAGATCTGCTGCTTTCCCTAAAATGTTGCAAACAGCATTGCACTGTATCACACTTTTTATACATGTAAGTAACATCAAAATACATGTATAAAAAAAAGTGAAGGTTGTATTGCCTGGGCATAATACTGCTTTTATCATTTGCCCCCTCTTACACCTCCCTGCAGATATCACTGCTTAATGTAATTTAATTTTTATTTTGTGCTCACAGATCGTATTATACCACCTTCATTCACAAAACCGTTGAAAGAAACACATGGTCTCTTGGGCTCCTCAAGTGTACTTGAATGCAAAGTCATTGGATCCCCTCCGATCTCTGTCTTCTGGTTCCGGGATGGTGAGGAGATCACAAGTGGAGAAAAATATCAGGCAACCCTTACAGATAATACATGTTCTTTAAAAGTGAACGCTCTTCAAGAGTCAGATATTGGAAGTTACACTTGTATAGCAACCAATGAAGCTGGATCTGAAGAATGTGAAGCATATTTCATAGTTAGAGGTAAAAAAAAATGAGATTAAAATATGTATTAAAAGAAAATAATTGTTTAAAAATCTTAAGTTTGTTTTTTATGTTCTTTAATCTTCACATTTAGCATTAACGTTGTTGTTGTTGTTGTTTTTTTTTTTAATGTACATCTAGAACCTCCATCTTTTGTGAAGAAACCCGAACCTTTGCAAGTTTTATCTGGGGCAAATGTAACATTCACAAGTATCATTCAAGGAACCCTCCCTCTTGAGGTCAAATGGTTTAGGGGAAGTGTTGAATTGGTTCCAGGACATAGATGCAACATATCTCTAGAAGAATCAGTTGCTGAACTGGAGCTGTTTGATGTTCACCCTGTCCAAAGTGGAGACTACACTTGCATTGTCAGTAATGAAGCTGGCAAAATCTCTTGTACAACTCATCTCTTTGTAAAAGGTTTGTAATTATTCTGGGTTTGGATTCTTCTGGGTTAAACAGAAAGGCAACCATTAATTTTAAACAACTTTAAATTTCCCATCTTGTGCTATTTTTTAACAGAACCAGCGAAATTTGTGAAGAAGCTGAATGACTTCCACGCTGAGAAAGGGAAACAATTAATTTTAGAATGCTCATATACTGGTACCCCTTCTATTCAAGTATCTTGGAGGAAAAATGGTATAAATTTAATTCATTCAGAGAAATGCCGTATTACCACTACAGAAACATCTGCCATACTGGAGATCTTTAACAGCAGACTAGAAGATGCTGGCCTGTATTCTTGCCACATAGAAAATGAATCAGGCCAAGATAACTCTCAGGCAACTGTCTCAATCTTACGTATGTAGCTTATATCAAAGAATATTTTAACAGAACTATTGATTATTTTGTGGGAAACAAACTCATTTTGTGACTAATCTGTGCTTTTGTTCTATAGAACCACCATACTTTGTCCAAAATCTAGAGTCTGTAAAAGTGACCACTGGAGATTCTGCATCATTACAGTGTCAAATTGCTGGAACACCAGAAATCAATGTGTCATGGTACAAAGGAGACACAAAACTAAGACCCACCAGTACTTCTAAAATGCACTATAAAAACCAAGTGGCCACTTTAGTATTCAGCCAGGTGGAGAGCAATGATAGTGGGGAGTATATCTGCAAGGCGGAAAACAGTGTTGGCGAAGCTGTGTCTTCAGCACTGCTATCTGTTCAAGGTGAGCAATCACCAGCAACTTTTAAAAGCTTGGGAAATACTATTTATTACTCTGTTGAAAGGCATGAGACAGGAAAAATATGTCTGTTTTTAGCTGTTCTTTCCCAATGGAGAATTTCTGTAGCTAATACAAGCAAGTTGATACACTTTGTTAACAGCAACCCCATGTGACTGGCTGTAGCTTCTCAAGAGAGTCTCTTTATTCACAAAGTCATTAAAATAAGTCTTCCTTCTTTTATGTCATCTACTACCATATGTGTTTAAAGTTGTCAGAAAAGACAATGTCCACAATTCACTGAAACTTGAGATACGTTGCTAGAGTTTCATTTTTATCCTGTTTAGTTTAAGCAAGTCGAACTATACCTCTGTTAAGGATATTAATTTATGTAGTCTATATATTACCACTGTAGATAGTCTTATGCTATTGTTAGATATATGTATCTCACATTGGTAGACACTAGACTCCTAGAGTTGGAAAGAACTATTTAGTCCATCAAGTTGAACCCCCGGATCAATTCAGAAATCCACCCACAACCAATAGCTGTCCAAGCCAAAACTGGAACTCATCAAGAAAAGGGGAACTCACTATTTGCTTTGATAATAAACTCAAATCCAAACCATTCAGAGTCAGTAACTCTGCATGATATTTGTTTTCTTGCAGAACGTAAACTTCCTCCTTCATTTTCACGAAAATTAAGGGACATTCATGAAACTGTTGGCTTACCGATTACATTTGATTGCGGCATTAATGGTTCTGAACCAATGGAAGTAACCTGGTATAAAGATGGCGCACAAATAAGAGACGGCTATAATGTGCAAATATCATACTTAAATAAAGTTGCCGTTCTACAGATTTCACAAACTGATATGAGTCTCGCAGGACAATATACTTGCACAGCTTCCAATGCCATTGGAACTGCTTCTTGTAGTGCCAAACTCATCCTTACAGGTTTGACAAAAATACATAACTCTTCTTTGATACTTTTATATGGCATATCAAGTCTCAGTTATAAGCTCAGTTCATTATCCTGCTTTAAGTTTATATTTCATGTAAATCTTTAAATGTGCCGAATTAACGATTTACTTGTACTTCTTCCTATTTTAGAGGGCAAGATGCCACCCTTTTTTGACATCCCAATTACGCATGTTGATGCAGTTGTTGGTGACAGTGCTGATTTTGAGTGTCGTGTTTCTGGAACACGCCCTATTAAGATTACTTGGTCAAAAGATAACCGTGAATTGCGAACTGGAGGGAAGTATCAGATCAGCTATATAGAAAATATAGCCCATTTGACAATTCTGAAAGTTGACAAAGCAGATTCTGGAAAATATTCATGTCACGCTAGTAATGAAGTTGGAAAAGAGTCTTGCACAGCTCAACTTAATATTAAAGGTACTAGAAATTTTCATCAGTAAGATAAAATTTAGATTCCATTGTGTGTAGGCTACTAGCTGAAGAACTCTGAGCAACATCTCATTTGCATACCTTTGGTACCTGTCAGAAAACTAATTGTAATACAATGCTAATGTTCCTGCAGCTAAAATTGGAAGCCACAGAAATCAGAAATTCCCCTCCCACGACTGTATGCTACTTTCATAGGGATGTTCTAGAAGTAGTATCTCTGTTTTGAACATATGCATGAAGAGGAATCTAAAAGTTTGTGAGAGCAACCCCCCCAAAAAAAGTAAAACTAAAGAAATAAGATGTTCTTTCTGTTTGTATCAAAGATATTTTGGAATTCGGTTAGATTAAAACCTGTCCTTTCTTGGTAATATTTTAATTTATGAAGATATATTTTTCTGTATATTTGATTTAAATGTATGAATCTCACTTTCTGTCTTTAGCCACACAAAAGTGGCATTTTTATTTTGCTAGCTGTTAGCATCTTATTTTATTTATTTGCTACACTGTTTTTGTTCATTTTGTCTTTTAAATTTTGCTAGTCACTGACCGAATAAATATTATTGATTGATTAGCCACGCGTGAGTGGCAAACCTTGTGCCATTTTTGAGGATAATCCAAGACAATCGATAGAATTTGAAAACATTTGCCTGAATACATCTTTCTCACTAGCTTATTTTCCTTTTATCTTCCTTTCTGACAGAGCGACAGAATCCACCTACATTCACCAAGAAGTTGTCTGAAACAGTAGAAGAAACGGAAGGAAATAGCTTTAAACTTGAGGGCCGTGTTTCTGGTACCCAGCCTCTGATGGTTGCTTGGTACAAAAATAACCAGGAAATCTATGGAAGCCCTAACTGTGAATTAGCCTTTGAGAACAATACTATTCTGCTGCTCGTTAATAATGCAGGGCCAGCTGATGCAGGCTTATATACCTGCAAAGTATCCAATGAAGCTGGGAGCACGCTGTGTACTTCTTCCGTTGTTATTAAAGGTTAGTTCATTTCCCAGAGGCCTACTGTACTATATTTATTTTATTGGCTACTACTGTTTACCATTGGGTCCAAATGACCAGAACATTCATTCTGATGTATTTGATAACAAAAAATAAATTCTACATACTGTATATGGTTTTATGCCAGGTTGTAGCACAATAAGATGACAGAAAACTATACTGTACTGCTGAATTATTTCAATTTCAGTTCTTAAAATGTTCAATCATGAGCTTATTTTGATAATTGATTGATGGGGTTCTACAAAAATGACCTTCATTTTTTTTTTAAAAAATGTTATTACGCATACTCAAGGCAACACATTTTCTGATGAAAAGCAATCCTTTTATTATTTTTCCCTCTTAACCTAGAAATTTCAGCCATGAATAGAGGAAAATGTTTTTCAAGGGGTCCAATTGAGGTATATTTTATATATATTGGCAATTGTTATGACTCTGTATCTATAGATACAAGTACGCCAATAAAATGGAAATTCATTTCACTATCTCCCATCTATGATCCAGCTAGAAGTATTCGTCTATCTAAGATTTTTTCCAAGTTTAAAATGACCTTCATCTTAACAATATTCAATGTTACCTTTAACATAAAAGATAGTGGATATTGCATATCAAACATTTTGTATATCATCTTAAAACATGCTCACTAAATATTGGCATTCTGTATGATACCAAATAGAAAACTCTTTTTCCTATAAAAAAAGTTGTACTGAGAAAATAGAATTAATTCATTGCATCATATCGTTCTTACCTTGATATTTACTTTTATTTATTTATTTAAAATGAATGGTAATCTAACTATGTTCCTCCTCTTGCTTTCTTAATGTTATCACATTTCAGAACCTAAAAAGCCTCCAGTATTTGATCGACCTCTTAAACCAGTGACAATAGATGAAGGCAAGATCCTACAACTTGCTTGCCATGTAGTTGGATCACAGCCCATTAAGATCCAGTGGCTCAAAGCTGGGAGAGAGCTCAGATCCTCTGATAAATGCAGCCTCAGCTTTGCAAATGGAACGGCTCTCTTAGAGATCCAAGCAGTTACTAAAACTGATTCTGCGGAATATGTGTGCAAAGCCTCAAACACAGCTGGAAGTGATTCTTCTAAGTCAAAAGTGGCAGTTAAAGGTACAGTTAAATTGAATATTTAGAGAAAGAGAGAACGGTAATTCAAGGCCCCAGAAACTACTATGAAGACTTCATAAACATGCCAAAGTGAATTATTTTATCACGCATGTAATGCACTGTAACAAACATGAAATAGGTATAAATGGCATGCCTTAACGATAGCATTTAATAATAGGAGCACTTAATTTACAGTGGTTTGTCTGAAATTAAATCAAACAATACTGCTCTAATACATACCCTGTATTTGCAGCAGTTTTAGTCAGTGCTGTTTTACTGGCATAGTGTTTTTTGGTTTTTTGAGATAAGCAACATTATGCAAAACACAGAAAATTAAATACAAGATAGAAAGAAATTAAAGGCATGATAAAATTTATATAGGATAGGATAGGATAGGATAACAGAGTTGGAAGGGACCTTGGAGGTTTTCTAGTCCAACCTCCTGCTCAGGTAGGAAACCCTATACCATTTCAGACAAATAGTTGTCCAATCTCTTATTAAAAACCTCTGGTGTTGGAGAATTCACAACTTCTGGAGGCAAGTTGTTCCACTGGTTAATTGTTCTTAGTTCTAGGTTGCTTCTCTCCTTGATTAGTGTCCTGCCATTAGTGTCCATTGCTTCTTGTCCTGCCTTCTGGTGCTTTGGAGAGTAGCTTGACTCCCTCTTCTTTGTGGCAGCCCCTGAGATATTGGAAGACTGCTATCATGTCACCCCTAGTCCTTCTTTTCATCAAAGTAGACATACCCAATTCCAGCAACCGTTCTTTACATCGTTTAGCCTCCAGTCCCCTAATCATCTTTGTTACTCTTCTCTGCACTCTTTCTAGAGCAGGGGTGTCAAACCCACAGCCTGCAGGCCAGATGCTTCACATACTGGCCACGCTCACCCCAATATTAGTGCTAGATAATAAATTCTTTAGGTACTGTAGAATTCAAATTTGGGGAGGGGGGAATCCGCTATATATAATGGTTACTTCTTTTCAACATTGTCATTTTCGGTTCTCCAACATCATTCCTTTGCTTTGCCTTCCAGAAAAACCCACAGCCGCACCAGTTGCTAAGAAAGCACCTACTGATGGAAGGCTTTACTTTGTCTCTGAACCTCGAAGTATCACTATAATTGAAAGTGAGCCCAGCTTCTAAATATTTTCTTCCCTATATCTGCTGACTACTCTCTTCCTTCAACCTACGGTTGACATTTTCTTTCCTCTGTGTCTTTTTTCAAACAGAGAGCTTAGCAACCTTTACTGCTAAAGTTGGTGGTGATCCGATCCCCAATGTGAAATGGATGAAAGGAAAGTGGAGGCAACTCAATCAAGGAGGTCGCATTACAATCCAGCAAAAAGAAGATGAGGCCAAGCTGGAAATCAAGGATGCAATGAAAACTGATTCTGGGCAGTATAGATGTGTGGCTTTTAATGAGCATGGTGAAATTGAAAGTGTCGTCAACCTTCAGGTTGAGGAACGGAAGAAACACGTTATTGAAGGTGATCTAAGAGCAAAATTAAAGAAGTAAGTGTTAACATTTTCCAATAATGTTAAACTGTGAGATGGAAAGCTTGCTTTAATAGTTAGAAGTTGGAGAATAAAATATAATTCAGCTCATTTGAAAGTATTCCTTCATCCTTCTTTAATGCTGGTGACACTAGAAGTTATGGTGTTAAAAATAGTTGTACGAGTGAGAAGTGTAGAGAGAGAGATACTCAAAAGAGGTGCCATAGAATATGCCATTTTAAATGCCACAAAGATAAACAAAACAGGTGGCTAGGAGGACCTTAACATAATATCATTGTATGTATCAGTTGTATCTTTTCCTGGATTATAAGGCCCTTTGTATCACTCATCCCCTAGTCACCTCTTGTTTGCACGACAGGATCACCATTCTTCACTTGTCTGTCTATACTATTAGATCTGACAGGGTTGGTTTATTCCAGATCCCATCAATAAAACAATGTTGTATAGTGGGAGCCTGCAGAATCAGTTTCTACAATGCCATATATGGCCTTTGGAAACACATCCCCACAAAAATCCATATGGCTCCCAACCCTGTTATTCTTTAGGATGTTCTTAAAAATTTATCTCTGAGAGCAGGGAAATTTATGAATCCACTAGAGTGTTTTAATTTTTCTTATTTTTCCTGGAATAGCTATTATTTTTTATCATTATCTTTTCCTCTTATGTTTCAAACCTCTTTGTAAGACACCTTGAATCACTTCTAAATTGGGCAGCTCTATTAATTTGGGGAAAAATGAACATTTTTAATACGTATTCTAAAAGTTTTCATTAATGGAAACACTCTCCAAGTGTCTTAATAACCATAGCATACTCTATAAAAATTTGTAAGTTTATTTGGTTGTAAAAAAAACAGAAGTATGTCCAACTCTGTTAAATCCATAAGGTTGCAATCAAAGTGAGCATTAGGAGTTCCTTTAGCAAAGAACCCTACTTTATTAGGATGAAGATGCTTAGAATCTTGGAAAAAGTCATTTGACACAATATGTAAGTTTAATGGAAGATGGTGTCTCTTTACTTAATAAGTAATTTCTTTATTTCTGCAGAACTCCAACAAAAAGGAAGGAAGGTGAGGAAGAGCAGGCAATTGATATCATGGAACTCCTAAAAAATGTAGATCCTAAAGAATATGAAAAATATGCCCGTATGTATGGAATCACAGATTTCCGAGGTCTCCTACAAGCATTTGAGATGCTAAAAGAAAGCCAGGCAGAAGAAACACACAGACTGGTAAAGCCAATATTTTACTTTATTAACAAATCATTTCAAACCATAGTTCTGTTACTTTAAATTGCTTAAGTGGTCAAATTATTCATTTAAAATTAATATTCTGCAATGCGCATTATTATCGATTCTGAACCAAAATCAGTTGGGGTAGTTTCTCCCCAACATTTTCATACAATCTTTCTGGTTGTTAATAAAAGCCAAAAGCCCTTCTTCCCTTTTGAGTCTGCAGCGACCTCACATGAATAAGAGGTTTTACTTTTCTTTATAGAAAGGTTTTACCTTTCTTTATATAGAAGGCAACTTCCACTAAGATTTTTGAGAACTGTTCATCTGATTCAGAAATGTGTTAATTGTGGAGAAACTTTACTAATCAAAAATAGTATCTGTAATTAAGTTTGTGGGCTACAATCTTCACCCATCACTAAAATATATATTTTCTCTACAACGGTTTTTCCAATCAGCTATCTTGAAAATTTGGGGATTGAAGTCCATTAAATCTGAAGGGTGCCAATCTGGAAAAGCTGTAACAAGCAATTTCTAATCGATGTTCTTTCTCCAAGGATTAAAATACGAGAATCTCAAATGAATATTTTTAATGCTTTCAGTCAGGAAAGAGCAAAGAAAAAAAATAGTTTAATAGTTCTGACTAAGGTGCTATATTTTAATAAAACATTGACATTCCCAATACGTTGAAGGCTAGCCATTATGTACTGAAACAGTGCTGAAATGGATAGAGATATTTCCTCCAGTTTAATAAGGTTTTGCCATTGTGTTTATATTGTTTATAAAGTAGAACATTAAAAAAATCATATTAATTCATGGTCTTGGTTTTAACAGGAGATTGAAGTAAAAGAGAGATCAAGGAGAGAAGAACAAGAGTTTGATGAGCTTGTAGCATTCATTCAGCAAAGGCTTACACAGACAGAGGTAATTAATGCCATTTATCAATTACAATAATATGTAATTAATGCTGCCTGTTTACAGAGTTATTTTATAGCGGGATTAGTGCTTAGCACAGAGATTCAAAAATATGAAAAATATTTTTCAGCCTGTTACTCTGATCAGAGATATTGAAGATCAGACTGTGTTAACAGAGGAAGATGCCATCTTTGAATGTGAGATTAAAATAAATTATCCAGAAATCAGACTAACCTGGTACAAAGGCACAGAGAGATTGATCTTGAGCAAGAAGTATGAAATCAAAATGGAAGGAGACCGGCATATTCTTAAAATCAGGAATTGTCAACTTGGAGATCAGGCAAATTACAGGGTGGTCTGCGGTCCACATATTGCCAGCGCTAAGCTTCATGTGATTGGTAAGTGCAAAATTAGTGCTACATTTTGATTGATCAAATATTTAAAATTACCTGATGCAGTTTTGGGTTGGCATTTCCTAAAACACACATTTTTTTTAACTTGCTAACAGAACCTGCTGTTGAACGTCATCTACGTGATACTTCCCTCAAAGAAGGCTTTACCTGCTCTTTGGTTTGTCAATTCTCTGTGCCAAATGCAAAATCCCAATGGTACAGAAACGGAAAGGTCCTTCAAATAGGAGGCAGATATTCCACAGATGTCTCTGACAAAGTGCACAGACTCATTATCAAAGATGTAAGGACAGAAGACCAGGGACAGTACACCTGCAGGTTTGACCATCTAGAAACAACCGCTGACCTAATTATTGAAGGTTTGTAAAGAGAGTTTGTGCTGTCATAAAAATAAGCTGGCTTAGATAAATCTTAATCACATCTTAATAATATAATTTCTTTTCTACAGTTATTTTTATTTGTTGCCATATATTTATTTTTATTTATAAAATTTATTGGCTGCTCATCTTACCACAGGGTAATTCTGGGTGGCTTACCATTACATAAAAGCTAAAACATAAAAAATTAAAAACTAACATTCAAACCAAAGGCACATGGGGAGGGCGGGAGCTGAGTGGCGGAGAGGTGGGATCTGCTATCACTCAAACAACCATCTCTGTGGCTCTGTTCTCCCACTGGGGCCCCAAGATGACTGGCAAAGCCACTTCTTTAGGCCCTTATGACAAGACAGGAGGGTCGGGGATAACCTCACATTGAAGGGCAAGATATTCCAGAGGCAGGAACAACAGCAGAGAAGGCCCTCCTCCTTCCAGACAGAATAATTGGGCTTACAGGACCCGCAGCATGACACCTCTGCCGGCATGAGTGGTATGGACCAATCTCAGTGGGGTGAGACGGTCCCTCAAGTAACCTGGACCCATGCCACAAAAGGCTTTAAAGGTGATCACCAACACTTTGAATTGCACCCTGAAGCAGACTGGTAACCAATGCAGCTCACTGAACAGTGAGGTTACAGGGGGTGCCAAAACTACACACACTGCTGCACTCTACACCAGCTGTAGCTTCCAAATGCTCTTCAAGGGTAGCCCCACGTAGAGCGCATTACAGTAGTCCATTCATGAGGGACTGAATGCCTGAGTGCAGGGAATTTAACTACGTTTCATCTTTTTTTCCCAACATTCTTATACCCTGATGATAGGATATTTAATTCATTTGTTTCCTCTTATGATCTGACTTTGCTATGATTACAACAATTAACTTTGATTATCTATCCCCTGTGCTTCCTTTAATATGAGCATGAGAAAGACTGTAAAAACTACCTGCTCCAGATAGACCTCGACTTACAACAATCATTTTAGTGACTGTTCAAAATTACAGCATCCCTGAAAAAAGTGACTTATGATTGTTTTGCACATTTTACAACCATTGCAGTATCCTCATGGTCATGTGATTAAAATTTGGATGCTCGGCAACTGGTTCATTTTTGTGACAGTTGCAGTGTCCTCAGGTCATGCGATCATCTTTTGTGACCTTCTGACAAGCAAAGTCAATGAGGAAGTCTGACTTAACAACTGTGTTGCTAACTTAACAGCTGCAGTGATTCACTTAACAACTGAAGCAAAAAAGGTCATAAAATGGGGCAAAACTCACTTAAGAAATGTCTCACTTAGCAACATAAATGTTGGGCTCAATTGTGGTCATAAGTCGAGGGCTACCTGTACTTCAAATCCATTTTGAAACTCAAACTGCATTCTCATGAAAACAATAAGCACTGTCTGTATGTCTTTATTTGAATTGAAACATTCCTGGGTATGAGTATACCTACCCATGCACAACCACATAAGCATACACACATATATCTGCGGGCACAAAGTCATGGGGGGAAAAAGCAAAATTAAATGAAACGTGACAATATTTTTTTTTTCATTTACTTCAAAAACTACAGCTGAACCAATTCAGTTTACAAAGACCATCCAAAATATTGTGGTCAGCGAACACCAGTCTGCGACCTTTGAGTGCGAAGTCTCCTTTGACAATGCAATTGTCACGTGGTACAAAGGGTCAGTGGCACTCAAGGAGAGTCCCAAATACAGCTTTCGAAGCGAAGGCCGATGCCATTACATGACTATCCACAATGTTACCTCAGATGATGAAGGTGATTTGATTCTCTTTCTTGCCGGTCTTTCCTTATTTCTAAAAATGTACAAACCACCATAAATACCATAACACCATTTATTTATTTGTTTATTTATATTTTATTTACTATTAGGAGTATATTCGGTTATTGCTTGTCTCGAACCAAGAGGTGAAGCAAGAAGCACCGCTGAACTCTACCTCACCACTAAAGGTCAGTACCTCATTGCTCCAGGTTTCATGTATGCCTGGTCTTGCTGAATAAATATTTCTGAGCTGAAAATGATTCCAATCATTTGGTTTCTTCTCTTGCAGAAATTAAACTAGAAATAAAGCCGCCAGGTAAGGAAAGGACACGACAAATACCTTTTGTGTCACCTTTTACTTTTGTACATTTATTTCTTGTAAAAGGCTTTTATAGCTTGGGCTGTAAAGAACATTGTTTCTATAGTTGTATTGTTGCTGCTAATACTTTATAATGATCTCATTTAGTGGCGGATCCATGTTCCATAATATGATTCTCATGCACTACAAAAAGCCATCTGAAGTAGAAAGTGCTCATCACCTATAACACTTCTTCCCAAAGGCAAACAGTTATTTGCATTAAGGGGTTCCAGCAACAAAAATAATGCAATATGGGGTTTTTCTGCTTAGGATTGCACTCTCTTTCAGAATAGCAATAGCAATAGAAGTTAGATTTATATACCAGTTCATAGTGCTTTATAGTCCCCTCTAAGATGTTTACAGAGTCAGCATATTGCTCCCAAACAATCTGGGTCCTCATTTTATCGACCTCAGAAGAATGGAAGACTGAGTCTACCTTGAACCGGTCAGTATTGAACTCCTGGCAGTGAGCAGGAGAACTGTTTTGTTCCTCCTTCCCATTGGTTTTGTATTTTTTCCCCTCTGCCAGTCAATCAGTTTTCTGGCTCAAAGACTCATTCGCGATCCTAAATTACTATTTATTTATTTTTTTAACTCTCTCCCCCAAGATTTTTGTACTCCTTACTAAATATCATATTATGCACAGATTGCTGATAGTTATCTTTATGCATGGATGAGGCCATATGGATTAGGAAAGCTTGATGCTTGGAATATTAGAGCAATATTAATATGCAGCGTGTAACTCGATTAATATGACTACTTTGTTACTTTTTCAATGGTTTTCCAGATGTCCCAGATGCTAGAGTTGCAGTTCCAGTTGCAGTTCCAACTGAAGGTAAACTTTACTTTTACTGTTATGACTGTAATTAACGTAGGCAAAGAAGTATTTAAGAACTGGACACACCATGAAAACATTTTAATGAATATATTTCTTTTTTTTATAAGATATTCCAATTCTTCCTATCTTAATTCCCATGCCAGAAGAGAAGAAGAAAAAAGAAAAAGGTACTGCAGCTTTGCATTTCAGAACTTGTATTCGTTGGATATTTCCAAATATTCTATTTGATTGGTTTCTTTACATGCTTAATTATTTTCACTTTTGTTTTTAAAAGTGGTTAGAAAGAAAATAATCAAAAAGGTGACTCCAAAAGTCCCAGAGGAAGTTCCACCTCCTAAAGGTACGTCAGATTGTTTGTTCCCAAGTATAAAGGACATTTATAAACAACAAAATATTAACGAAGAAAAATTATCATGTCTTTTTGAGCTTCTTTCCTGTTTTTCTAAAGACTTTAGCATATTTCACATTTACAGTGAATGACCCAGTACTAAATACCTGAAGAATATACATATGCTCATGTAAAAGAGCTAAACTCTTTATAAAAAGTTTAGCTGAGTCTCCTCAATTTTTAAATGGGAGTGATTTGGTTGCAGTTTTATTATATTAGATTCTGATGTGTGAATTTGAAAAGCACATGTATTTATATTTTTTTCATGCTTTATGTCTTGTTTTTTGTTCTTTAAATGTGATCCTACATCTGTTAGATTCATTGAATTCAGTGAGTTTACTTTTGTACAGATAAAGTGCACTCTTAAAACTTCAGTGGAAGTGATAAGTGCTCATTAATACACAACTCACTGTATAAATTAGTAAACTGAATCCAGTGCCATCTCAATGTTGCTTGTATGAATCAAAACAAAATCAAATCACATTGAAGTGCAGTTGATGGTAGGGAAGCAAATACCTTACAAGGTATATTTCATATGTTTCAGAACCAGTCAAGAAACCAGAACCTCCACCTCCTGCTCCAGTCCCAGTCCCAGTCCCCAAAGTAGAAGAAGTTATTCCAACCAAAGGTAAATAATCAAAGATTAACATATGTTTACCCACAAAATAATATAATAAACTGAAAAGAGTTCTTTGCTTGGGCAGTTTAAAATGTGGATGTCATTTTTTGTTCTTCATCATCATCATAACTTCTGATCATCCAATTCATGTTGAATTCTTCCTTTCTGCAACATTTGTGTTGTTACCCTGTGACAGTTGGGCAGCTTATGACATATGTGCCTACTGACTAAATTACTAAAATATTTGACCAATATATTAAATATCTTAACCAATGGAGGAGGAGAGAATTAGGATTTCCATTCAGCAGATCAATTTCAAGTTATAATAAATACAACTGTCTTGAACCCAAAAATTGCCTGTGTTTTACAAAAGACACGTCTTTGAAAAAACAACTGTGTATTGTTTCTGAGCAGGTGCATTTATTAATCTATGAGAACACTGATCTCAATTCTTTGTGCAATGTTTTATTTCTAAAAGTTCCAGCCAAGAAAACTGAAGAGATCAAAGTGACAACTGTGATTAAGAAGAAGGAGCCTATTTATGAGAAAAAGGAAGAAATTCATGAGGTTCGCAAAGAAATACATGAAGAATGGGAAGAGGAGTATGGGGAGAAACATGAATACTATGAAAAAGAAGAAGGTTATGATGAAGGGGAAGAGGAATGGACATATGGAGAAAGAAAAGAGAAAAAAGCAGTTTATCAGGAAGAATGGGAAGAGGAGTATGGGGAAGAACATGAATACTATGAACGAAAAGAAGGTTATGATGAAGGAGAAGACGAATGGGCAGAAAAACAAGTAACCTACAAGAAAAGGCCAAGTTATCATGAGGAAGGTATATATTCTTTTTAAAGTATTTTTCCTTTCTCTCTCTTTTAAATAATATTTTTATAGATAATTAAATTTATCAATTTCTGTTGTTTTACTGAATTTTTTGCTTCATCCCAATGGTAAATTAATAAGATTAGAAAAGTTACACATTTTGTTGTTTTGCAACTGTTTCATTGACTGAAATGATTTAGTGTGTAAGCTTAGTCAGGCTAATTCTGCCAACGTGCTCTAAGAGAGCAGATAAGGTGATAGGTATGATATAATGATGATGGAATATTTAAATTATATCCAGTACTTAATTATATTAATCTAAACATTTTTTAAGGTTCACCTCATATTTTACTTTGCTATTATCATATACCACTATCTGAAGGAAATATAAGGAAATTTGATATGTATTTTAATGAAATATACTTTTTTTATTGTATAACATTTTATTAAATGGATTTTTTGCTCTTAGAACAGAGATCTTAGAACCCTTAGACAAGGAAGGAAGTAAAATGAATTAAATTAGCAGAGGATATTCATAAAGTGTGTCAAAGATTCCAAAATACCTCTAGTTGTTCCTTGAAATACGTTTTATGCCTATTACAGTGGTCCACGTTCCTAAAAAGCCAGAACCTGTGCCAAGACGTCCAGAAATCCCTGCCAAGAAAGAAGAAAAGAAAAAAATTACGATACAGAAAGGTCTGGGCATTAAAATGATAGCACTGCAGCATATTTTCTTTTAAAATTTGCTTTTTAAGGTGCATGTTTACTAACTAGTTTATATAATAGATGACTTAAAAAATAGATTAAAGATTCTAAACTTCTAAAATACCAGAGTCCAAGACAAGAGACTTTATATTACCAAGATAAGGTATGAAATCCTGCCACTGGAGGTGTTTTTAATGTTTCAGTTATGCAATGCATGGAGCTATTTTCAGGTCTTGTATAATGAAGAATGTTGAATATTAATCATAAACTCTTACATTAAATTTATAGAATTATTGCTAAATGTACAATACAGATGTCTCTTATTTGTCCACCCTTAATATATTGGACGTGGCAACACACTGTCAGTTTATATTCTGCTTCATCTCACATATTAAAAGGATTCCTATCAAACCATAAATCCAAACTGTTAAATTGGGTATTCCTTCTAAACATCATTTATGGCCATATCAATAGTTCTAAAAAAGTTCAGTTCTGAACGTTCAGTGTGAAATACTGGGGAAGAAAACGAATCTCCAATATCAACAGTTTTTAGAGGTGGGAAAGTTTCCATTCTAACCTCCCTAGCAGGTCTCAGAAATTAGGCAGGATTACCATAGCATTCAAAGGAGTCCAGAAAAGAGGTTGGAGATTATCAATGGCAGGAGATTCTCCATCACTGATTGAAGCAAAGCCAAGATTCAAAAGCTGTCATGAGAACAACATAATGTGGAATATATGAATCCCAGATGTATATGTCTTTTAAAAAAATCAGTGAACTAGAATGCACGCTTCTCCTCTTTTCTGGCACCGAAAAGTTGGATATAATGCCCTTGATGGAGGCAGAAGTGGGAAGGAAGAGTTGCTTTGAAAATAGACTTCAGGACAAATAAAGGACAATCCAGGGCTCAGCTCCAGTCCATCTCAGAAATTTTGGAGAATTTTTTTTTCTAGAATCCAGCATGATTTTTAAAATAATACGAGTGATGGACCTGACCATCTCAAGGCTAAAATATTCAGATACTTACTCATGCTAAGTGTTTTAAATCCCCTTTAGTTACTCGGAAGCCTGTAACTGAAGAAGTAGAAAAAACAGCTCAGCAGGTGGAGGAAGAACAACTGAGAAGAGTTAAAGGTAGGAATGGACAAAAATTAATTATTATTATTTTTTTAACAAGGAATTGTTAAAATATACGGTATGTAGCTAATTACTTAGAGCTGCTATGCTCCCCTATCTTCTTCAGTTTCCCTACAACTTAGAAGTTAAAATAGTCATAAAAGTTCTGTTCAACTTGATTTAGAAAAGAGACGGAAGACATCTCAGTTTCTTTGCTATTTTTGCGGCATATCAAATTTTCTCCTGTTAAAATTGACGCTACCCTGGTGGGTCGTTGGTGCTCTCTGAGCTTGCTTGTTTTCTTGCACTTGTTTCATTACCCTAACTAGGTAACATCATCGGTGTTCGGAGAGCACCGAGAACCCTCATAGCAACCCTGAGATACAAATATTCTCCCTCATTGATAGGCTACCCTTTTCTCATTTTATATCGTTCCATTTATTAAATCTTGCTAAGATTGAAACCAATCTTCTTAAACCTGATGCAGTTAACATTTATTATTGTGAGCCGCCCAGAGTGGCTTAAGATGGGTGGCCACATAAACCTTTTAAATAAATACATAAAAAACATAGATAAATGTATTTGGACTTCACCCCTTACAACCCTACCCCCCCCCCCGAATTCTCAGCCAGCCTGGCCCAACAGACCTGGGGGCAGAAATCAGGCTTGAGAAATCTGCTTTAAAATGTTATTTATTTGTTAGTTTATTATTTTATCCTTAATTATGATTAAAATAGTTTGATATACATCATATATGTGGAAATAATCTTTTATATATTTTTATATCCGTAACGCTCCAGAAGTTCCATCCAAAAAACCTGCAAAGAGGGTCATTCACAAGGAAGTTATAGAACAAAAAGGTACACAATCTCCTTTTCCATCTCTTTCGATATTCTTTTGAAACACCTATGGCATATGCGAACATTGATTTCTATAAATCACATCCATTTTTTCCTATCCTTCATGGTGTTGTTCACTTTTTTTCAGTTCTTTTTCAGTTTAGTTTTTTTTCAGTACAATTCTACTAGCCTTTCCCTGTGAATGCATGTACAAATTATTCAGTTAAAGGAACAGAAAATTAAAAATCTTCATTGAGAAGCATTCTAGAAGTGATAGACCATTAACTGATGATGTACATTGTACATCGGGTGAATGACTGAAAATAAGATAATTTGCTTTAAATGAGCAGAAATTCTGTTCCATGCATTTTTGTTCCTTTATGAGATTTGGCATTCATCTAAAGGGCACTATGCCCAGTGGACTAGTTGGTACTTAGCAGGCATTCCAGGCATGGGTTAGATTGGGAGAAACAAAAACATCATAGATGAAAGTAATGGCAGATCACTTCCTTATTGTCACGAAAAAATTACATGACCATCAAGCTCAGCTATAGACAGTTTTTATATTTTATTCATGGACACTGGAGGGAGGAGTTTTTTGGAGGGAGGGGGAGTATATCTCAAAACATGCATATGCTTTAAAATTCTTATTCATCTTTGCAATTTTTGGAAATATTTATCTTCATTATTCTGCTTGCAACATTTCATAGGAAAGTGTGATTGCTTCCTGACAAAGCTATTTTTGCTTTCTGATGTCTAATTCAAAATGTTTTGCTACAGAACGTTTCAAGCTGAAAATGGGCTATTCTAAATGTTCCTGAACTTTATCTTATCTTGAAATGTTGGAATATTCTGCCTGGCTTGATTTGAGATTAGATCATTCTGTCTTGGAATTTATTCCTATCATTACGTCTTACCTACAGCAATTTTTTATTTTGAGTCCAGGTGTTTAATATAGTAGAAACATGTTTGCAAACCATTTTCACATGTTTAATTTAGTATTTTTGACTGAATTCTTATTTCAGTCCCAGCTGAACAGAAATGGACTATTTCAGAAGAAAAAGTGACTGTTTCATATCATGAAGAAGAATATACGTATGGTTCAGGTAGTTACAAACATAGTATTATTATTTTCTCTTACCACCTTGTCCTGTATAAAAAATGAAATAGGCCAATTAAATTGAATTTGCCTCTATTCAATGTTCTCTTAATATGGCAGCTTTTCACATAGCATAGAACTGTCTTTGCACATAGCATAGAACGAAAAAAAGTTGCCTTATTCTTTTACTTGTGAGTCTTCTGTTTGTGAGAATCTTCTGCCCAAGACATTTATCTTTTTTAACTTTAGGAACGTAAATATCTCTCTGGACAGTCAGATTCTGGGTTTTATTTAATATTTCTGTTTTATCTTACTGATCATTTCAATAGTGTTGAAAATAGTTTAAATCCATCTTTTAAATGTGATGATTTTCTTTAAAGAACCAGAAGAGTACGAGCATGAAGGCTTCTACGTGGAATATCCAACTGAAGGTAAATTCAGTTTATTTTATTTTAACCTAACTTTACCCAGTGCGATAATAGGTTATTTCATATAATTTCTTAATTGTTCTAAACATGCTCTGTGCAGTTATTTCTGTATGCCTTTTAAAAATATCTTGAGTGTCATACAGATGACAAATATTTTTTTAAGTAGTAAATTTCACCACTGTAGTTAAACCAGTTATAAGATAGAGGGTATGTGCTCAAGATTAGAACATAATTGGCCATTGGAGAACAGAGATAGCAGGAACTGTTCTGTCTCATTCTTTTACTAACTGGCCATGTAAATTGATTTTGGGTATTTTTAATTGTATGTAAAAGTAGGATAAAGTCAACTTTTTAATTTTCCCATTTTCTTTTAAAGAACCAGAGGAGTATGAAGAAGAAAGGGTCTATGTAGAAGTTCCTGAAGTTCCACCACCTAAAGGTAGATTTTTTAAAAGCTATATCCATTTTTTAATTTTAATAAGGTAGTGACATCATTAAAAACTTACGAGAATCATCCAAAAATCAAGCTTGGCAACATGGTGTCTATGGGCATCACAGCATGCATTTCCCCCAATGATGTGTACATTATTCCACAGCAGAATAAACAAGAAAACTGTTTAATAAATGGAAATCTTTTAAATTGCTAAACCTTCTGCAGTGTTGATATTCCTACATAGAATCTTTTAGATTTTGAAGAAGAAAAGTGAAATTCTGAGAGATATGGTGATTTCTCAAGATTTTGACAATTTTTTAAAAAAATATTCCCTTGACCATAGGTTCAGAAGAACTTATTTGCTTTCAAGTTATCAAGAACTTTATTCTTGCATCTCTCTTCTTGTTATTTCTTATTCTTGTTGGTCTTTCCCCAGGTCTCTGAGCATCTATATTTCACTTATAAAGATATTAGAACTCTACATGGTTTTTCATATATAATGTTTGTGCTGAGTTTAGTTTATGAGAAAGATCCTGATTTTATCTCATTAAACTCAACATTACTTTCATCTAGTTCCAGGGGTGCCTAAGAAACCAGAAGAGAAGGTTCCTGTGGCTGTTCCTAAGAAAGTAGAACCTCCACCAGCTAAAGGTGAATTAATAATGAGATATTGATTAGTACAATAAACTTAATATCTTTTTGCTGTAATAGACAGCCTTTCTGTCAATAGAACTGCACATTGATTTGATCTTTTGTGTTTCTTTGTTGGAATAATAGGTGTTTTTTAAAGAAAACATTACTGTCAATGTTGAACAATATTTCATTAGGATGGATAAATCTTGAGCACATTTCTAAACTTCTGTATTACGTGTTTTTAAAGTTCCTGAGGTGCCCAAGAAGCCAGTCCCAGAAAAGAAAAAACCTGCCCCTCCTGAAAAAGTGGAGATTCCTCCAGCTAAAGGTATATAAACTGGCAGAAACCTTGCACAGAGAGGGAGAGAGAGGGAGAGAGAGGGAGAGAGAGAGAGAGAGAGAGAGAGAGAGAGAGAGAGAGAGAGAGAGAGA
>JANHFL010002438.1:126742-174779 GCA_032468155.1 Oxyrhabdium leporinum | reverse complement strand
ATAGATAGATAGATAGATAGATAGATAGATAGATAGATAGATAGATAGATAGATAGATAGATAGATAGATAAAATATCTTCTTAATGGGCTGAAAAGTTTGCTTATTTTTACTCATTGTGGATATTCTCTGGAAAAATTGTGTAGAGAAAACAATCTGTACCTATTATCAAAACAAATCTTTGACTTATCTTCAGCGCTATTCATCGACAGTACAGTGGCAAATCAGTCGTGGAAAAATATCTACAAGACTTTGGCTGTAACTGACAAAAATTCTTGATGATGAAATTTGAAAAATGCTTACTTTTTAAAAAAATGCATTAACATATCAAACATAAAAAATTGCACACTTCCTTTTAATCCAGGAGCAAGCACTGTTCAAGAAATAATGTAAATAAAAGAGATGCAACTACAGTAAAGTCAAATATCTTCTTTAATCAATTATGTGTATATTTTGTCTGGCAACAGAAATATATGTTGGTGTCTTGCTGTTCTTAAAGCCTTTTCAGCTCTTATATCTTAATGTACTATATCTTTAAAGTTCCTGAAGAGCCTGAGAGAGCTATCAGAAAAGAAAAAATGCCTATATCAATTACTGCAAAAATGAAGAAACCTCCTGCTAAAGGTATATTTAAGATATAAATATGTGTCCTTGGTCTGTTGTGTATTTTTATGTTATTCTTGCACTTATGATTATTTGAGTATTCTTTTGATGAATGCTTACATTGTTGATTGTGTGTGTAACAAAAACTCTCAAAAAATTATATTTTTAAAAGTTCCTGAAGTTCATAAGACTATTAAAAAAGAAGTGGTCCATGTGAAAGTTCCTCAATATGAAGAAGAGGCTCCTGAGTATGAAGAAGAGGAAGAAGTTCCCCAATATGAAGAGGAAGAAATCCCCCAATATGAAGAAGAGGAACGATATGAGGAGGAAGTGTCGCAATACGAGAAAGAAGTCTCACGATATGAGGAAGAAGTCTCACGATATGAGGAGGAAGTCTCACAATATGAAGAAGAAGTAACTCATGAGGAAGAAGAGGTAGTAGTGGTACCTCACTATGAAGAGGTTCCTGAGTATGAAGAAGAGGAAGAAATTCCTCTACCTCCTCCACATAAAGGTAAAAATCAGCTTTTAAAAGCAACGGCAATGGCAATGTATATGTTACAAATTTGCTCTTGCCTCAGATTTTTTTATTTATTCAGATTTGTTTTGGTCTGTCATTCATCTTCCTAACTGAAGTTTAAAATTCATGTGTCATTTCAGGTTATAAACTGCAAATAGGAAAGTTTGAACTAGGGAACATGCCAAAAATATTTAACCTATTTAAACTTTAAATGCTATCTTATTTGTCCAAAATTATTCTACTTACATCCAAACTTCTCCTAGTTGGAAACAGTGCCTACTAAACAAGCCTGCTCTGTCTAAAAGTCTTGAAATATACTAGTGCAATTTTATATTTATCTGCCCAAGAAACGGAGATGAGCACCGTGCCCATTGGACACAACTGACAGGAAAACCTTTACCTTTAGTTCTTACAGTAGTCCCAGTGAATTCAGTGAATCTCCCAAAATAGAGGGTGCTAGTCAGATCCTTAACATAAACCCCGAAGACACTCTTGACCCTGTCCAAGCATCATGCTTTATTTGAGTGTAATTTTAAATGTATTTTGAAGTATTTTTTTGTTTACTGGGAAGATAGCATTCGACAAGGCCTGGTCACCTTATTTATTTCAAAGAATATTTTGGGGCCCTGCATATAGCCTAGAAAGTAGCAGAAAGGGCTTTGAATCCATCACTCTGATGAGGGGAAAAAAGCAATTTAGAAGTAAACTGAGATGATAAATTCCAAGGAGAGTGATAGAAAGGGGGAATCTACTCGTGTATATTCTGCTGATCAGAGTCGTTCAGATGCCAGTTAGTGGTACGGAAACATTCAGTCCCTGAAAGCTCTTCAGAAACAATGTGAACAATGTGACATGAAGTGTAACAAGACACTATATCAAAGAAGAGATAAGGCACTTCTCTGGCCTAATGTAAGGCTTCTCCAGTGTTTGCACTATGTTACCAGGGCATTACAGAAGGAAACCAAAAAAGTCAAGATAATAATCATTACAGCGTGATCAAAGCCCAGCCCCTCCCTCCTTTTTAAACGCATGGTATCTGCAACACATAAAAAGGAGTGAAGCTTTGATTGTCCAGCCATAGTTAACATCTTGACTTTTGGACTCCACTGTGGATGTCCATGTCTTCCTCTGAATCTAAACTTTTAAACATAATTGTATCCTTAAAGTGCCCGAAGTCCCCAAGAAACCCGTGCCTGAGAAAAAGAAACCTGTGTCTGTTCCCAAGAAAAAGGAAGCTCCTCCAGTGAAAGGTATATCGTATTTTCCTCATCCTTGTTTTCCTTTTTAAGAGCTGTAAAGACATTGGCTACGTGGATGGAGAATTATTGTAGATCTATTTTTTTTGTAGTAGCGTCCAATGTGGTTGTGTCCTTTTATTTATTTTTTTATTTATGTATCCATCTTCCACCTTTATTACTGGCAGTCCTCGACGTAAGACCACAATTGAGCCCAAAATTTCTGTGATTGAGACATTTGTTACATGAGTTTTGCCCCATTTGATGACCTTTCTTGCCACAGTTGTTAAATGAATCACTTCAGTTGATAAGTTAGTAACCTGGTTGTTAAGTGAACCTGGCTTCCCCATTGACTCTGCTTATGAGAAGGTTGCAAACGTGATCACGTGACCTCAGGACACATCAACAGTCATAAGTATGAACTAGTTGCCAAGCACCTGAATTTTGATCACATGATCATGGGGATGCTACAAAGGTCGTAACTGTGAAAATGGTCATATGTCACTTTTTTCAGTGCCGTTGTAACTGAATGGTCACTAAAGAAACTATTGTAAGTCAAGGACTACTTGTATTTTGATAAATAACTCAAGGTGGTAAACATACCTAATACTACTTTCACCCTTCTATTTTCTCCAGAAGAACAAACCTGTGAGGTGGGTTGGGCTGAGAAAGAGAGGGACTGGCCCAAAGTCATCCAGCTGGTTTTCATGCCTATGGAGGGACTAGAACTCCCAAGTCTCCTGGTTTCTAGACAGCACCTTACCCACTAGACCAAACTGGCCTTGCTTGTGTTGTGTTGCTTAATGTGCCATAACATATTAGTCCTCAATCATTTCAAACCTTATCTCTAAAGTGCCTGAAGTGCCAAAGAAACCTGTCCCTGAAGAAAAGGTTCCCGTGCCCAAAAGAAAAGAAGCTCCACCAGCTAAAGGTACATCACTTTGGGATTTAACATATACAAATTCATGTAACAATCATTTTGTGTCCTTGTGTGTGTGTGTGTGTATGCTTTCAAACACAATGCACCGAGAAAGCTTGTTCCTGGTCTTTTCAAGTGGTCTTTATGTCTGTGTTTTGGTGTGTTTGGTGTGTTCTTCTCTGATTCGTGCCAAAATGGAACCGACGCTCAAAAGCATTTCTGTATTGTTTCAATCAAAGTGCCCAAGAAACCGGTACCTGAAGAGGAAATGCGTGTTCCTGTCCCTAAACGAGTAGAAGCACCTCCTGCTAAAGGTACATCAACTTGTGAGGCAGGCAGTTCTATAGTTATTCACTTGGTCTATATTAAGCATATGGCATTCAAGCCAAAACAATCAGTTGATAATTTCTGTCAGTCCCATTTTGTAAATCCCTAAACCTCTTGGGTTCAGCTGCTGCAGTTCTACCATTCTGGTTTTGATTCTTTCACTTTTCCACTTTGCTTCGCTTTTATGTTATTCTGCTTTGAATAAAATCGATTTGCCAATTAACCTGTGCAATCTGTGAGGAAAAAGATGGAGAGCTGCCTCCACCTAAAGGTTCATGAAAGAGCGCTTTTAAATTATACATGGATAGTCAATTGTCAAGTCCCCATGGAACTTGCAAATATGGGTCAAATATGACTTTCAAAATGAATTATGATACCCAGGAAGAACAAGTGGATTTGTAATTATGATTCTCTAACCTATAGTAGAGTTTGCCTTTTGCTCTTCTACCTCCTTCTGTTCTTTTTCTTTGTGATATGTTTCAAACATCAAATTTCTTAATATCTTTAAAGTGCCTGAGATCTTTGAGGAAGAAGAAATTGAAGCTGAGGTGCCTCTACCAGCTAAAGGTATACCAACGTGTTCTGTAAAGAAGGGCTTGTTTATCTTGAATGTTATTGTTGCATGTTCTTTACATGTGTCATTTTTATGGTCTTTGTGTTGATGACAATTCATTTACAAATTGTTTCTTAAAATTTAAGAACAAACACTTCTTGAAGAAGACATGCCAACAAAATGTACATCAACTTCATTCACTTTATCAAAAGCTTTTTGAATACCACCAGAATAAATACCAGTCTTTATTTTATTTTATTTTGCTACAAATATTCTCTTCTGTCGGAAAGGCACCAGTATTTTTCATTGTATGTTTCAAATAAATTATGTGACCTGGTGTTATGCATCTTTACTTAGTCATAAATCCCATTGAGTTCAATGGAATGGATTTCTAAATTTGTTGGCAAAAGCTGCAGACTTCAATTCAATTTCAGAAATTTATATTTAAAACAACAGCATGAAAATATTTTTATAGTACAGAACAACATGAGAGAGATAAGCATTTTAAAAAGAGTTTAATAGAAATCATATATTAACATATGTATATATTTAGGACAGTGTTTTTTAAAGTGTGATCCTGGGACCCCTGGGGTTTCCCCAATACCCTCTCAGGGATCACCAAAATCAAAATATTTGCCAGCCTATGTTGCAAAGTACTATAATATTAAAATCCCATCAAACAATTGTGAGAGATGGTAGTGGCAGTAAATGCATCAGTTTTAATTTTTAATATGGCAAATATTGATAAATGTAACTCATAGAAACAAAGCCTTTTTTCAGATCCTCCATAATTTTTAAAAGTGGGAAGGGGTCCATAGAGGAAAAAAAAGTTTAAAAAATCACTGGCTTAGGAGAATAGACACATGCAAGCCCCAAATGATTGAGAGAATTGCAACTTAAAATGGGCCTATTTTGAGAGTTGTTTTCTAGTTATGTTTTAAGGAACATTTTGGATTTATTTCCAAATATGGATGCCAAGTCGCACTAGGCTTTTTTTCTAAATTTATTTAGCTTGAGAATCAGCTTTCCAAGCAACCTGAGTAGAATATGGCAGAAAACTGGCACTAATGGATCTTTTTGCATGTTCTTGGCTTACACTGCAATAAAGCAGTGATTGTGCCTTACTGTGTTTTTTCACTACATCTGTTAATGAGACTTAAGTCTAAATCTGAACAAAAAATGTTTTAAAGTGCCAGAGGTACCTAAGAAAGTTGTACCAGCAAAGAAGATTCCTGAACCTGTTCCCAAAAAAGTGGAGCCACCATCACCACCTGTTGCAAAAGGTACTTTGACTAATATAGAGAAAGAATTATTATGGCAGCAGCTTGATTTATTCTTCTGTTGTGCTAATGATAGGGCTAAGCAGACAACTCCACCGTTTCTTTCCTACAAAGTATACTAGAATTATATTAGCTATACTTCTAAATTGTATAGGAAAAACCCTTACGTGCTTTCTATCTGCAAGCATTTTAACCCGATAGAGGTTCCCCTGAATTATTCAGCTTCTAAATCCTTTTTCTTAACCATTTCTGCAAATGCCTGGCTTTTCCAACCATACTTCGCTACCTTAGAAAATTCTTGTTGTCGTTATCTTCCCATGGGGGCCTCAAATCAAACTCTCCCAACTATTTTTTTTAAAGTTCCTGAAGTTCCCAAACCCGTTCCAGAAGAGAAAGTGCCTGTTCCCAAAAAGGTGCCACCTCCACCAGCCAAAGGTACATCTAATATTTGAACCTGTGTGAAAATAAATCATCATGGACTGTACTTGTTCATGTTCTTCAATTAAGTAAAAAAACAACAACTCACTAATGTTTTAAAGTTTTGTGTTTTTTTTGTACATCTGTACATGATGAGTTGCAAATAAATTCTTAAAACAAGAAAACCATCTCTTTTTAAAGTGCCTGAAGAGGAAGTGTCTGTTCCCAAGAAAGTGCCACCTCTAGCAGTTAAAAGTATATCTAACATTTAAAATAGTTATATCAAAAACATTAACACTGATATTACTTGTCGTTCTTATTCTTAAGTATTAGACACCAATATTGCTACCATAGTTCAAAGATTTCTGACATCTTATATGTTTCTCCACGGTGAGCTGAGCTCAACATCTTTAAGTAAAAATATCTTATCTTTCAATTCCTGAAGTTCCCAAACCTGTCCCAGAAGAGGAAGTGCCCGTTCCCAAAAAAGTGCCAGCTCCACCAGCCAAAGGTATATCTAATATTTATAACAGTAAGAAAGAACATGAAGATTGATATTCATCTATATTCTTAAGTACAGGTAGTACTTGACTTACAACAGTTCATTTGGTGACCGTTCAAAGTTACAATGGCACTAAAAAGTGACTTATGGCCATTTTTCACGCTTATGACCATTACAGCATCCCCATGGTTATGTGATCAAAATTCAACTTTTGTGACCTTCCGACCAGCAAAGTCAAGGCAGAATCAAGATTCATTCAACAACCATGTTGCTAATTTAACAATTGCAGGATTCACTTAACAAATGTGGCTGGAAAAGTTGTAAAATGGGGCAAAACTCACTTCACAAATGTTTCACTTAGCATCATAAATTTTGCGCTCAAATTGTGGTCATAACTCAAGGACTACCTGTATAATGTAATTCAAATTTTTGTGATATCTTATATGTTTATCGATGGTGAACTGAACTCAAATCGTAAAAGAAAATCCATCCGTCTTTCAATTTCTGAAGTTCCCAAACCTGTCCCAGAAGAGAAAGTCCCTGTTCCCAAAAAAAGTGCCAGCTCCACCAGCTAAAGTTATGCTCAATTAAAACAGCAATATGAAAGCATTAACATTAATGTTACTTGTCATCTGTGTTATTAGACATGAACTTTAGTACTTCAAAGTCTGTGATTTCTTATATGTTTGTACCTGTTGAGACCAACATCTTTATAAAAATCCTCCATATTATCTTAAAAGTGCCTGAAGTTCCTAAACCTGTCAATACAAAAAACATTCACATTGCTATTACTTGTCATCCTTATTCTTAAATGTTAGACACCAATATTGCTAAAATAATTTGAAGTTTTCTGATATTTTATATCTTTGTGGATTGAGCCGAAAAACTTAAAAGAAAAACCATCTACCTTTCAATTTGAAAAAAAAATAAATCTCTTTTCAAAGTGCCTGAAGTTCCCAAACCAGTCCCAGAAGAGAAAGTGCCTGTTCCCAAAAAAGTGCCACCCCCAAAAGCTAAAGGTATGTTTTATATAACAATAATATGAAGAAACTTTAATATTATTTGTCATCCATGTTATTAGATATGAATTTTGGTACTTTTGTGATGTCTTATATGTTTGTCCATGGTGAGATGAAAATCTTTTTTAAAAAAATCTTCCAAACTATCTTTGAAAGTGCCTGAAGTTCCCACACCTGTCCCAGAAGAGAAAATGCCTGTTCCCAAAAAAGTGCCACCTCCAAAAGCTAAAGGTATGTCTTATCTAAAGAGGAATCTGAAGAAACATTAGCATTAATATTACTTGTCATCCATGTTACTAGACATGAATTTTGGTAGTTCAAAATTTTGTGATATCTTATGTGTCTGTCCATGGTGAGATTAAAATCTTTTTTAAAAATATCCTCCATACTATCTTTAAAAGTGCCTGAAGTTCCCACACCTGTCCCAGAAGAGGAAGTGCCTATTCCCCAAAAAGTTCCAGCACCACCACCAGCCAAAGGTACCTGTAAAATTTGTAACAGTACTAAAAAGTGATAAATGTTGTCATTGCTTGCCACTGATATTCTTACATATTAGAGACTAGTGTCAGTATTTAAATTTTGTCATATCTTGTTTGTTGTCCATGTTGAGACCAAAATCTTTAAGAATTCTTATTATCTTTAAAATATATAAGATCACAAATGAATTCCAGAAACCAATCTGATTCCTCCTGTAAAGGCAACAACTCGCCGTGTCAAGTGTACATCTTGTCTTTAAAACCTCTTAAAACAAATAAACACATTGTATTTGTAATTAATCTTTGTCAATCAAGTATAAAATATCAATTTTAGTCTTTTAAACTTTTATGAAGTTTGTTCATATTGACTTGACAACGTAATACTTAAAAAACAAAAACTATACTATTTTCAAAGTGCCTAAAGTTCCCAAACCTGTCCCAGAAGAGGAAGTCCCAGTTCCCAAAAAAGTGCCAGCTCCACCAGCCAAAGGTATATCTAATATTTATAACAGCATGAAAAACACTAATGTTCAGTCATATTCTTAAATATTAGTGTTAGAATATATTTTGTTAGAATATATATTTTATACAACAACTACTGTAGTATTCAGCTAGTAGATGGCAATGTTTACAAGTTCGGATCTATAGTACATACTTTATGTCCTTTTGTTCTAAAAAAACTTTCCTATTTCCTGTTATAGTTAAACAGTTAAGCAGTAAAGCACATGGTGATTGTACACTGTTTGATCTGTAGTGATATATATAAATAGAATTTCTAACAATTAGAGAACAAAAAGTAATAGTTCAATGTTTCGTAGTATCTTCTAGTGACTTCAGACCAAAATCATTTTTAAAAATTAAAAACTTTTTTTTTAAAGTGCCTGAAATGCCCAAACCTGTCCCAGAAGAGAAAGTGCCCGTTCGCAAAAAGGTGCCAGCTCCTCCCGCTAAAGGTACAGGTGAAATTTGTAACACTATGAAAACAAAGTTCACAATACATTTCACAATAATTCTTCTGTTGCGGGTTAAATGCCCCGATTAATGCTTCACATTCTTGAGTTGTTCTTCTGCATTTGTCAATAGTGAATTGATAACAAAATCTTAAAACAAGAAAATCCTATATTTTTTAAAGTGCCTGAAGTTCCCATACCAGTTGTGGAAGAAGAAGTGCCTGTTCCTAAAAAAGTACCAGCTCCACCAGCCAAAGGTACATCTAACCTTTGAAAAAGAACTTTGGAAAGTTGGAAAGAACTTTAATATTAACATGACTTGTCATCTTTATTCTTGAGCATAAGAAATAAATACTGGCAGTTCAAAGTTTTGTGGTGTCTTACATGTTTGTCCATGGTGAGTTGAGCTCAAAATCTTACAGACAAAAATCTGTCTTTCAATCCCTGAAGTTCCCAAACCTGTTCCAGAAGAGAAAGTACCTGTTGCTAAAAAGGTGCCGGTTCCGCCAACTAAAGGTACATGTGAAATGTATAAGTCTATGAAAAACATAAATGTTAACCATGTCTGTGGCGTTCTTAAATCTGAAGCACTAATATCAGCACACGGTGTTTTGTGATGCTTTGTATGCTATCCAAGTTCTGATCAAAACCTTTTTTTAAACAAAATGCTTTATTTAAATTGTCTGCAATTGCCATCATGTTATGTGCGAGAATGTTTCTTTCCTCTTAGAGGTGTTAGGTGCTCTTGCCAAATATTCATTTAATACCTAAAATATCTTGAAAACAAATGGATGTGGGCAGTACGTATCATTTATATTTTAAGTTTCAAACACCTACACCAGTGCTGCAAGCTTTTAGGTTTTCCGTATGTGTCTGTCTTGATTTGAAATAGAAAATATTCATTCTAAAAAAAAATATTACACTGTCTTTCAAGTCCCTGAAGTTCCCAAAGTAGTGGAGGAAGAGGAAATATTTGAAGTTCCCAAAAAAGTGCCAGCTCCACCACCCAAAGGTACATCTAATATTTATAACAAAGGACTAATTTAGGGATTCCTGATCATTCAAATGCCTAACGATGAGTCATCAATATCTGTAGTCCAAAGTTGGTGAAGTCTTACATGTTTGTTGTCCCTAGTACTCAAAATCTTATAGAAAATATATCTCTTCCAAATCTCTTCAGTTTCCAAACCTCTTCCTTTTTGTTGAGTGTTGCATAGAATATTTATAGCAGTTGGGAAAAAATGTTGATGTTAGCTGCCATACATCTTCTTAAATATTAAATACTAATTTATGTTGAAAAATATCTAGCAGCTTGTATGCTAGTCCATGCTGATTTGAGATCAAACCTTTAAAAAGGAACCATCTCTTTTTAAAGTGCCTGAAGTTCCCAAGCCTGTCCCAGAAGAAAAAGTAGCTGTTCCCAAAAGGGTACCAGCTCCACCAGCCAAAGGTACATGTGAAACTTGAAACAGTATGAAAGAAAATACTATGTTGATGTTGCTAGTCATGTATCTTCTTCAGTTAAATGTTAAACAACAAAATTAATAACTTACAGTTTTACTGTGTCTTGTATTGTCTAGCCATGTTGACTGGAGACTGATATCTTTTTTAAAAAAAAAACCTTCCTATCTTAAAAGTGCCCAAGTTTTCCAGATATGTCCAGGAAGATAAAGTGCTTATTCTCAAACAAATGCCCATTCCATGCTTCAAATATTTAAGATAGTATGAAAAAAAAAAAGAATTAGTTGTCATTCATGTCCTTAAACATTGGACAAAAATCTTGCTACTTCAAAATTTTGTGCTATCTTGTATGTTTTTCTATAATGGGTTCAACTCTATATCTTAAAGAAAAAACACCTATCTTTCAAGTCCCTGAAATTCCCAATCTTATTCCAGAAGGAGAAGTGCCAGAGGTTCCTTAAATATATACCAGCTCCACCAGTTAAAGTTTATTCCCACTAATTTTTGAAACAATGTTTAGGAGGAATGACATTACCTGTCACTGTTATTCTCCAGTTAAGAGCAGAACAACATCAATTGTTGTGAGAAAATTTGGGGAGGCTGGAACAGAAACAGGAAGAATTTAGACAGAAACCATCCACAAATAATGATGTTCAACCGTAACTCAGTCTGAGTTGTGAAAAACCTAGAAAGAAGAGTCAGACTCCACTTCAACAAACTCTTTAATAAAAGAGAATGGGTGGTTGTTGTTGCCGTTTCCAGGATTCTTTAATTCTTGCATTAAAAGCCTTCATAGTGTCTACATGCTTCTTGCTTCCTTGATCATGCAGTGCAATACTGGGTTTAATAGTTTTTCAGTGTTTTCTAATGTCTTCTACTGTATGCGTCACTTTGGTGACTTGAGAACAAAATCTTAAAAAAAAAATAAAAAAATCTTTTTTTCCCAGTCCCGGAAGTTCCAAAACCTGTTCCAGAAGAAAAAGTGCTGATTCCCAAAAAGGTGCCACCTCCACCAGCCAAAGGTACATATGAAATTTGTAACCCTGTGAAAAAAAGTTGACATTGTATATCACTTATATTCTTCCGTTAAAGGGTTAAATACAAAGAACAGAAGGTTCAGAGTTTTGCATTGTTTTCTATATTTGGTCTACATGGTGAACTAAGAACAAAACCCTGAAATAAGAAAACTATCTCTTTTTAAAGTGCCTGAAGTTCCCAAACCTGTCCCAGAAGAGAAAATGCCTGTTCCCAAAAAAGTGCCACCTCCACCAGCCAAAGGTACATCTATCATTTATAACAGTAAGAGGAAAACATTAAGATTAAGATTTCTTGTCATCCATATCGTGTAGCATTAAGCATTGGTAGTCCAAAACTGAGCAACATCTTATATGTTTACCAATGGTGGGATGAGCTCAACTTCTTAAAAGAAACTTTATCTGTCTTTCAATCCCTGAAGTTCCCAAACCTGTCCCAGAAGAGGAAGTGCCAGTTCCTAAAAAAGTGCCCGCTCCACCAGCCAAAGGTACATATAATATGTGTAACAGTAGTATGAAAAAAAATGTTGACATTACTTGCAATCCTTACTCTTAAGTAATAGACACCAATATTGGTAGGTCAACGTCTTGTGATGTCTTATGTGTTTGTCAATGTTGCCTTGAAATCAAAATCTTTTTTTAAAAGTCCTCTATACTGTCTTTAAAGTGCCTGAAGTTCCCAAACCTGTCCCAGAAGAGAAAGTGCCTGTTCCCAAAAAAGTGCCACCTCCAGCAGCCAAAGGTATGTCTAACATTTAAAATACTTAGACCGAAATCATTAACACTGACGTTACTTGTCATCCTTTTTCTTAAGTGGTAGACACCAATATGGTCTATTCTTAAGTAGACACCAATACACTAGTTCAAAGTTTTTGGGTATCTTATATGTTTGTCCACGTTGAGTTGAGCTCAACATTTTTAAAGGGAAACAAAATCTTTCTTTCAATTCCTGAAGTTCCCAAACGTGTCCCAGAGGAGGAAGTGCCCATTCCCAAAAAGGTGGCAGCTCCTCCCGCTACAGTTACATCTAATATTTATAATACTAAGAAAGAACATCAAGTTTGGTATTGCTTGTCATCTATATTCTTAACTGTTAAGTATTGCTACAGTAGTTCAAAGTTTACAGGTATTTTATGTTTGTCCATGGTAAGTTGAGCTCAAAATCTCTAAGAGAAAAAAATATTTCAATTTCTGAACTTCCCAAACCTATCCTAGAAGAGGAAGTGCCCGTTCCCAAAAAAGTGCCACTTCCATTAGCCAAAGGCATATTCACCATTTTTAAAAGTAGTATAAAATATTATTTCTCTTCCTTCTTCTTAAGCATTAGGCATGACTATTGGTCATTGAAAGTGTTGTGATGTCTTGTGTGTTTGTCCATGTTGACCCAACACCAAAATATATACAAAAATATCCTTTGTACTATCTTATAAGTGCCCGAAGTTCCCAAATCTGTCTTGGAAGAGAAAGTGCCTGCTCCTAAAGAGGTGCCAGCTTCACCATCCAAAAGTATATCAATTTTTTTGCTATAGTGATATGAAAAAGATTAATGTTGACAATACTTGGAATTCTTATTCTTAAAAGCATTAGATGCCAATGTTAGTAGGTCTTGTGATGTCTTATATGTTTGCCGTGATGAGAAGCTCAATATCTTTAAGAAAAAATATCTATCTTTCAATTCTTAAAGTTCCCAAACCTGTTCCAGAAGAAAAAGTGCCCGTTCCCAAAAAAGTGCCAACTCCACCAGCCAAAGGTACATCTCATATTTTGAAACTCTGTACATTGATTCAAATTTAAGGGAACAGGATTGTGTGGTACAAAAGCATGCATGATATGGACTATGTGAAGCTATTTTTTTTCCAAAATTGCAGTATTAGAGGTTACCCAATGAAATGGAATCCTGGTAGAATCCAAACAAGCAAAAGAAAATGTATTTTTACACAACATGTAATTCAAGTTTGGAATTTGGAATCATGAAATGTAATGCTGGCTACCAGTTTGGCTGGCTTAAAACAAGGGTTGGATCGATTGAGTCTTGGGAGTCAAGGGGGATCAATGGCTATTAGCTCTGATGGCACTATGGCTGCCTCCAAAGGCCATCTGCTAGGAGACCTATGGGCTTCCTTATGCAGTTGAGTAGCCACTATGAGAACCCATGCTGGACTAGGTGGGCTAACGGTCTGATTCACAGGGAACCGCTTATGTTCTTATGCTCTTATATTCTTATTGATGTTACCTGTTACTTACATTCTTAAATATTAAGTACCGGTATCAACCATTCAGAATTTTTTGATATCTTATGTTTGATCATCAAAAAAAAACCCCCTCTGTACTATTTTTAAAGTGCCTGGAATTCCTAAACCTGTTCCAGAAGAGAAAATTCCTGAAGCTCCCCCAAAAGTGCCAGTTCCTCCAGCCAAAGGTACACTTATCTATATAAATATTAGAATCATTCACCTTGTCACTGACCTATCATTTCTGTTGCTCCAGAAAAAAACTCAAAAAACCCCAAAGCTGTTAAATAATATATCCAATATCGATCCATTTTGTCAGTGGGCTCATAATTTTAAATGCCTGATGTGTCCAAGGAAGTCTTTCTTGAAAAGAATGTGCCATTGTTCCCCCTAAAAAGAAAGTTCAATCCACTTATGAAAGGCACAATGCTTACCTAGTTAAAATTTTATTCCACAGTATTAAACTTGGTATATATATATTATTGTCTATCAAATATATGTCAATAATGTGTATGTCAAATGTTTGCAAACAAAACCCCCATGAATGCATGTTGTATGTTTCATGTTGCTTTCTTATTCTTTCATTGTAAATCAATGACTATGCAGCCAGTTATAGTCCTCTAGTCAAGTATAGAATTTACTAGGTGACTTTGGGATTGTCACTATCTCACAGAGCTCTTGTTGTAAGAATAAAATGAGGAGAGACCTAATCTCAAAGCAAAGTAGAATGTAAAGTTAAATAAAAGTGAAAAAAGAGAGAAAGATTCATATCAAAGTTTATTTGCTGCTACATGAAAAGGCATTTGGTATCTAATAAAACATAGGCATTTCCTGACTAAAATTTGGCAAAAAAAAAGTTCATCATTTTTCATAATGGCTTCCAGTTTATTTCTGCTGATTAACAATATTATATGCAGAGGTGGGCTGCTATGGGTTCACCCCGGTTCAGGTGAACCGGTTTCTAATTTTATAGCCAGTTTGACGATCTGGTAAATCCCACCCTTGGCTGGCCCTGCCCACCCTGCCCCACCCCTCTCAGGAGTTCCCAGGCAGCCTGTTTTGGATCCCAGGTAAATACAGGCCCCTTGCGGAGGCTCGGGGAGAGCGAAAAATTGGCCTCCTGGAAGCTCCAGAAGGCCGGAAATGGGCTCGTCTCCTACCTCCAGAGGACCTCTGAAGCCCAGGGAAGCTGTTTTCACCCTCCTGGAGGCTTGAGGAAAGCCTCTGGAGCCGGGGCAGGGTGAAAACGCCCCCCCACCATGATGCAGGAGGCCGACTATGCCATGGCCACCATGTCCACACCCACCCAGCAACTGGGCAGAGAACCGGTTGCTAAAATTTTTGAAGCCCACCCCTGATTATATGCCAGATAGGTTACATGTTTATTTTAGAATAAGGTATTATAATTATTTTATATCTGTGGGTGCTTTTAGTTTCACTTTGTTTTGAATGGCTTTTATGCAGTCTTCAAAATAATGGCAAGTTAATTGTCTTTAAAGTGCCTGTGATAAGAAAGAAGATTGTCCATAAGGAAAAGGTCACTGCTCCTGCTCCTACTGTTGAGGAATATGTTTATGAAGAATATGAGAAGTATGAAACATACGAGGAGGCTGAGGAATACTTGCCAACAGAAGAAGTTGAAGAAGAATATGCAGAAGTGCGAGAAGAACCTGAAGTTGAGCATTATGAGGAAGTTTCAGAAGAACCTGAAGTTGAATATTATGAAGAAGCTCCAGAAGAACCTGAAACTGAAGAGTATAAGGAAACAGTGGAAACAGAGGAATATGAGTATTATGAAGAAGTTCAAGAAGTTAAGGAGACAGAAGAATATGAGGAAGTGTATGAGGTTCCACCAGCCATAGGTACATCAATTCTTTTATTTATTGTGCCTTGACTAGACTGACTTTAAATATCTTCATTCTACCAACCCCCATTTTAAGATAGATAAATTATTATCATAGTTTGTTCTGGAACCCTGAGTCCTCATGTTTCTTTATTAAAGGAACATATTCTTTATATTTCCTTTTTCATTAGCATTCTTGATACAAGTTAGCTCAATTAGTTTAATAGTTTAAGTTTGAGGAATATACTACTAAATTAACTAAGTTTTCCTACCATTATCACCATTTATTCCTGGGCTTTGAGATTCCTGAGCTTTGAGAATTCATGCTAAATATCTGAAGAGTGGAAAATCATAGAAGGGAAAAAATCTAGAATATAAGGTTAAACCCCAAAATTTTGACTCAAGACCAGAAGGCATTTCTATATGTTCTAGAGCAGTACAACTTTAAAATGTGTGGCCTTCAACGCCACATATATTACAGTTCCTGAGGTTGACAAAACCTGTGCCAGAGAGTTGCCCAATTGTCTGCAGTCCCATTCCTCCCTCCCTGTCCAATCCTCAACTGTTTTAAGAAAAAAAATAGTTTGTGATTGGAATGATTGCCGACCATGAATTTGTCTCTTTTTTTTTCCTCCCTAAAATCTGAATGTGAGACACTCAGTTTGTTGTTCTTTATTGTTGACTAATCTCTAATTCAATGGCTGAATAAGTATTTAAAAAAGAAATTCATCTTTTTAAAGTGCCTGAAGTTCGGAAGCCAGTCCCAAAAGAAAAGGTACCAACTGCTGTTCCTAAAAAAGAAGTGGCACCTCCACCTAAAGGTACTCTTTTTCTTCAGCTATCATTATGAAATAAATTCTGACTTAATTGCTGATATTCTACATCTTCTCTCTTTGCTTTGTATGTATTGATTATGTGCTCACTAAGTGTGATCTTGTGTTCTGTTCTTTCTTCATTATTAAGTAACATTCTTCTAAGAATCCTATACAAATCAATAACTAAAAATTATATCTTTAAAGTGCCTGAAGTGCCCAAGAAAGCTGTTCCTGAGGAGAAAGTGCCTAAGCCTGTTCCAAAAAGAAAAGAGCCTTTACCACCTAAAGGTACATTGAATATTGACGAGAAAGAAGATTAAAATCTTATATTTATTTTCATCTGTTTGGTGTTAATGATATTGCCCTACTTTTGTTTCTGTCTGGACATTATTCTCCCAGGTCTTGGGTAAGGGTGGTTTGTGGGCCCTTTGTTGTATGTCAATTGTTGGTGGGAGGATTTGGGGTTCCCTGAATTCACCATTTTTGGTCTTCTTCCTTTGTGATATCTGATTGTATTGTTGGTTTGTTTCAGTTGTATTGTTTTTATTTTGTTTTGGCACGTTGTGACAAAGATTCATTATTGAAATTCTAATTTAAATGTGAAGTATCATATCAAACAAAGTAGTGCTAGCAGCTATCATGTGAACAGCAATATACAAAATCATTTTTGGCTGCAAGATTAATTGCTCCGCCTGCTAATCATTGTGAAAAGGAAAGTGCAATCATGGCTCTTCTTTTCTGTTCCCTTCTGGGTTTGGTTTTGTTTTTTTACTGTTGTTGTTCTTTGATGCTGTTCTTGTGTTTTTCCCCCTTTGTCCTTTGTTTTTAAAAGTTTGAGCAATTGAAAACCAACCTGAGACATTAGTAATCAGGCAGCATATATATATTTAATAAATTATTATTATGATAGAGACATAAAATGCAAATAATTAATGAATTACCTTTTTTGAGAGTTTTATTTTGAGCTTTAGTTATCATGGATTACATATCTTCTTATCTGTTGTTTGAATGCTGTCTTTCTAATCTGTTGTTTGTGTGCATCGTTTTGAAATTTCTACTAATATCTTTAAAGTGTATGAACTGGAAGAGGAACCTCTTCCAGAAGAAAAGATACCAACTGGCATTCCTGCGAAAGACAAAGCTCGTCCAGCTAAAGGTACATCAGTTAGTTTTTATATAAATTTCTCAAGCAATCAACCATTCTTAAAATGTCTTCTCAGTCTTTTCTTGCCTGCCCCCTTCCCTGTTTGTCTAATATTTTATGTTTGTCTCTATACCAAAAAAAACCTAATATCTTTGATGTGTCTTCAGTGGCCAAGAAAGATATGCTAGAAAAGAAGAAACCCATCCCTAAGGAAGAAGTACCACTCATCCAAGGTAACATCTTCAAGCTCCAAATGGAATAACAGTTGATGACTCTTCATTTTTCTCTATTAATCTCTTTTAGAATCAAAGATTTAATGGAAGATGGTTGGATTCGTTGCATTTTTTAAAAGTCTGTGCAATTTTATAGAATAATCAAATGTGATATAATTCAGTATTGAGAATCTAATATCTCCATACTAGAGATTTAGAATGGGTGCTTCCCCATTCATGGGAGGCAACACCTGCAGTCAATAATAATAATACTCTTTTTATATAGATCTCAATTTACTTTGAGAAAACTGAATAGAAATTATAACAGATCCCTCAGTGCCATTTTAGGGAGAAAACATCTATCTTCTAAATCATTAGTCTGAAGTTAAATGAATATTTTCAATTTACTTGATGAAATTATCATCAGTCTCATAGCCATGCTGGCATGGGATGATGTAGATTGTAGTAGGACAGTCCTAGAAGACAACAATTTGAGGAAATCTATCCAAGAAAATACAATTAGGTTTGCAGATTTACAGAATAGTATATTTATCTATCATTCCAGATCTTCAACATGAAAAAACTGGCTGACCTAAAATCAGAACCACAATTTTATCGTTAATTTTTGCATAGAAAAAACAATATAAGAAAAAATACAGGACCAGTTAAATATGTATGTTGTTGTAACTGTTTGTCTGTTATTTACATTAACCTCTTATTTTTTAAAAAATACTAATATCTTTAAAGCAACTGAGATTCAAGAGAAGAAGATTCCTCAAAAAATAATTTCTATTGCAACAACTAAAGTACAGGAACTTCCAGCATCAAAAGGTATATCATGAACATAATCATAAAATAAGTGAATTTCAAGGCAATTTAATCAAGCTATCATCGTAGTACATTATCAGATATTTCTGAATTTTGTGTGTGGTTGACATAAATTGTTCATATTGTCAGGGTTTTTATTTTATTTTTTTACATTAAAAAATAAACTCTTGCAGAAATTAATATCTTTAAAAGAATTCTGTGATATGAGGTTGAAATTTTTATTACAGTGAAAGACCAGTACAACTCTGAGATATCAAACAGAGAGAGAGAGAGAGGAGAGAGAGAGAGAAAATTCTTAACTATGGAAGAGAATAATATGCCTGTTTCAAGCACATCTAACTTGTGATCAAGTATTTCTATAGGGGAATAAATTATTTAATCTAGTAACTGACCTACTCAAAAAATTATGAACAAATCTGAGTCTTAACATAGAATGCCTGATCTTTTTGTTCATAGTCCTTTGTTTTCTTTTTCTCCAAAAAAGTTCAAAGTATAGTTGTATGTCTAAAGAAAGCTAATATTTTTAAGTGGCAGAAACCTATGAGGAAATCCTCCTAGAAGAAAAAGAAGAAAGAGTTCCAGATATCATTTCTGGGAAAGAAGAGATTCTGCCTTTCAAAGGTACATAATCTCTCCAAAGAGTACATAGAGCAACAAAATCATCAAACTATTGAAAATGTTCCATTATTTTATCTGTTCAGTTTCATGCTGCCATTTGCATTTTGTGTTTTACAAATTCTTACAAGAATTAATTTTATTTAAAGCGTCCAAGGTATCCAGAAAAGGGATGGCAGAAGAGAAGATACCTGTTGCAAAAGTTGAAAAAACAGAGATGGTTTCTCTATATAAAAAAGGAGAATCCACTGCCGAAATTAAAACAATACAGCCTCCAATATCAGAAGAGAAAAAAAATGTTGCTAAAATTCCCAAACCAGAATCCAGCATTAAACCTAAACCAGCAGAGCCTCAGGTACCAGAACAGAAGATAACCGTTTCTAAATCTAGAAAACAAGAACTCATTGAATTGCTAGAAGTAGTAGAGAAAGTGCCAGAGAAGAAGGCAGTCATTACTAAGCCTAGAAAACCCCAAATTGTAGAACTCGAAGAAGACATAACTGAACCTCAGCTGCCCCAAAGGAAAATAGCAGTTACTAAATCTAAAAAAGCTGAGCCCCCTACAGAGCAAAAAATGGTGGTGTGTCAGGTTCCTCAAGAGAAGATAACTCCCACAGAACCTATGAAACCAACGCATGCTGGGGTTCCTGAAATACTCGAGGTTGAAGTGGAAGAGCTGAGGCAAAGAATTGCTAAACCTCCCAAATCAGAACTTATGGTGACACCTGAAACCACAGAACTTATACCAGGAAAAACGGAAGTCATTGCTAAACCTAAAAAACCAAAGACTATTGCAGTAGATAAAACTGTGGAATCTAAACAGAAGTTTGTAGTTGCCAGAAGAAAAAAACCAGAATCTGCAGTGGTTCCGGAAGTAATAGATTTCAAGAAAGAGGAAGAGGAGGAGGAGGAAGAAGAAGAAAAAGAAATTGCTATTGCTAAATCTCCCAAACCAGAACCTGTGGTGATACCTGAAATCACAGAACACATATCAGAAAAAACATTAGTAATTACTAAACCTAAAAAAACAAAGACTATTGCAGTAGATAAAATTATGGAATCTAAACAGAAGATTGATATTTCCAAACTGAGAAAACCAGAATCCTCAGTAGTGCCAGAAGCAATAGAGTTCAAACAGGAAGAGGAGGAAGAGAAGGAGGAGGAGGAAGAAAAACTAATTACTATTGCTAAACCCCCCAAACCAGAAGTTATGCCGATACCTGAAACCACAGAACACATACAAAGAAAAAAGGTAGTAATTACTAAACCTAAAAAATCAGAGACTATTGCAATAGATAAAATTGTGGAATCTAAACAGAACATTATGGTGGCCAGGCTCAAAAAACCAGAATCTGCAGTGGTGCCAGAAGCAATAGAATTCAAGACAGAAGAGGAGGAGGAGGAGGAGGAGGAAGAAGAGGAGGAGGAGGAGGAGGGAGAAATTATTACTCTTAAACTCCACAAACCAGGACTTGTGGTGAAACATGAAAAAGTTGAACCTCAAGCGTCTGAAAAGAAGAAAACTATGATTAAACCTAAAAAACCAATTACAATGCCTAAAACATTAAAAGTGGAAGAAGAAAAACTAGACTCTGCCAAACCTGAAGCTATTGCAATAGTTGAATTGGTAAAGCAGCAAAAAAGAGAAGAAACAAGAACTCATGCTAAACTCCCCAAAACTGAAATGGTAGCTCACCCAGAGCCAGAAAAGAAGATAGCTGTTGCTAAAGCTAAGCCACCTAAGCCTATTATCATCCCCCAAAAAGTGGAACCCCACGTGCCAAAACAAAAGATAACTGCAACCAAACCTAGAAAACCAGAATCCTTTGTGCTGACTGAGGCAGTAGAGCTTGAAGCAGTAGAAGAAAAGATAGCTGTAGCACAGCTTCAGGAACTAGAACATGTGACCCTTGAACCAGTAGAACCTCCAAAACATGAAAAAAAGAAGCAGATCATGAAATCCAAGAAAACTATTATGGAGCCTAAAGAAGTAGAGCAAAAAACTGAAGGAATAAAGTTAACTATTGCCAAACCCAGAAAATCAGAACTCCTTGAGTCGTTAGTGGTTGAGGTGGAAGAAGAGGAGGTAGCCATTTCTGAACCCCAAAAATCTGAACATTATGTCTTGCTTGAAAGAGAACTTCTGGTACCTGAAGGGAAGAAAAGTATAGCTAAATTTAAGACAACTGTTAAAGTGTCTAAAACATTAGTAGAAGAAGAAAAGATTGCTATTTCCCAGCCCAGGAAACAAGAAGTCTTGGTGGTACCAGAAATAATGCAATTAGAAGAAGAGGAAGTAGAAGAAAAAGAATTGCCTCAAAAATTAGAAGAAAAGGTGATTGTTGCTAAAGCTAAAAAAAGAGAACCTGAAGCCATAGAACCTTCACCAATAAAAGGTAGATGTTATCTTCAAAAACAAAATAAACTCTTATCTTAATAAATGTTTGTCTAGTTTTGTATGGAAGAAATGTCTCCTTGAAAATATGTTTTTGTGTCTGTACAAATTCCTTGTCTTATAACTTGGAACTGTGAATATGTGAAAGTCATGTCAAACTTCGTGTCAAATCTTGTTGTCTCTTGTTGTTTTGTTGATAATTATTGATGTGTATCTTTTTTCCATTTATGTAATTAACACCATCTAATATATTTTAAATATCTGATATATAGAAGAAAACTGCAAAATAATTTTTAGGGCTGAGGAGCAGTGGAGATAATCTTACAACATGGATATTGCAGATATTTTGAAATCTTTTATAGTTTCAGTTGAGTTCAGTCATGTCCATCAACTAATAGAAAAACATCCAAGGTCTCAAATGAAAGCATATTTGCTTAGGTAAATGGATCACCCATGATTGAATGAGCTGCAGCTGGAAATTTTTATCTCAATTCCTTAGTTACTCAAAAGATTTATGATATTTATCAGCTGACTATGCAATATTTTTTCATAATTCTTGAAGATGTCCTCAGGGGTGACTTGTTCATGATAATGGGAAGGATCCTGAATGTCTCTTCATGTGATTTTATCTACCAGTATTCTTTACCTTCTGTCTTTGTGTCATTTTTTGTCTGTTTGAACAAGAAATATTTTCTTTATACTGTGAGAAAACTATTTGAAATTCTTTAAAGTAAAACATACTAATATCTTTAAAGTTCCTGAGATGCCCAAGAAAGTTGTGCTGGAAGAAAAAGTAATTGTTGCTGTGCCTAAAAAACCAGAGCCACCGTCCCCTGCTAAAGGTACATCTCATGCTTAATGTCATTCTGAAACAAACTATGCCGTGTTTTTCCCTCACTCTTGAATATTCAGTTTTTATACTTTTATACTTCTATAACTTTTTTTTAATCTGAAATCTTGAAGTAAGTATTTAAATAATGCTAAGAGTCATCAGTGCCTAAGTCCATTTTATAATTTCTTTTCACTTACGTTTTAACATACTGAAATATAACAGAAAACAATAATATTTCTTTAAAGTGCCTGAAGTGCCCAAGAAAACAGTCCCAGAAGAAAAAATACCAGCTGCTGTTCCAGAAGCACCTCCAGCCAAAGGTACATCTTATTAAAACAACCTTGATGGATAGTACAGTATCTATTTGTTTTATAAATGTGCATTGCTACCTTATGTTTTATAGATGATTGTTTCTGAACCCTGTTACTGGCATATAAAAACAGAATGTTCACCCTCTTTGCCTGTCTTACAAAACCATTGATATTTGAGCTAATGATGTATGTTTGTTCAAGATTTATAGCACTGTTTGAATATAAATTTTCTAAGGATGTGCATAATAAATAAATTAAGCTTATATATGACTGAATGTTTATCTAAGAAGAAACTCCATTGAAATCAGTGGAATTTACTTTTGAATAGGCATTTATAAGATTATCTTATATAATAGTATAGAGCCTGGAGAAATGTCATGTTATTCATTGCCTGACAATGGAATAAGATGACATTCAGTCCCAACCCTAGGGAGAATCTGATTAATTGTCATTGATTGAAAAAGATTTCTTATTGAGATTTTTGTCAAGAGCCATGAGGCTGAGATTTCATGGAAATTACACTAATAAACACACAAACAAATTGATGCATCGCAGTTAAGATATTTTTCTCCCCAGTTACTATGAACAAACAGGAAGAAGGATTTAAAGTATATGTTGGATAGTGTGTTTTGGCGTGCTTATGCTTATTTTATTAGATATGCCTCCTCCTGTGTTAAAAGAGAGCTTAAACTAAATGAGCAAAACCTGAAGGCTTCACCATGGTATATGTTTACCACAGCAGTCATCATTTGATTATATTGTTCCACTTTTATTTCTGAAATGTTCTGGGCAAAGCTCACGTGTTGGTGCTTTCCCAGCAAACTGTCAAGATTAGCTCTGTAAGCTTTGGAAACCTACTGGGAGGCTATGGGGTGGAGTGGGAATCAGCTGCTTCCAGTTGTATCAGTGGAAACTGCTTCTGTTAGTGAAAGCAGGCCATTAACTCCAGCCCTGTGTATACAGTTGCTGCCTCGAAGAGTAATAACAGCTCATACCTTTCCTTTAATAGTGCCTGAAGTAGCAAAGAAACCCATTCCAGAAGAAAAGCCTGTGCCTAAAAAGCCAGAGGCACCACCAGCTAAAGGTACATGTAATTTGTAAACTCAGCAAAAGCACTTAATATGGATCTGAATTAAGGGTGACATGATAGCAGTGTTCCAATGTCTAAGAGGCTGCCACAGAGAAGAGAGGGTTAATCTATTCTCCAAAGCACCTGAAGGCAGGACAAGAAGCAACAGATGGAAACTAATTGTGGAGAGAACCAACCTAGAACTAAATAGAAATTCCCCGATAGTTAGAACACTTAATCAGTGGAATGACTTGCCTCTAGAAGTTGTGGACTGGAGGTTTTGAAGAAGAGATTGGACAACCATTTGTCTGAAATGTTATAGGGTTTCGTGCTTGAGGAGGGGATTGGACTAGAAGACTTCCAAAGTCCCTTCCAAGTTTATTATTCTGTTGTCTCCCTTTACTTCATAGTGCACTTTAGTATTTTATCCTTAATTTCTCTTGAATTTTTCATTACACTATAGGTATCTTGTATGCTGTAACTTCATTTTATTAAAATGAGACATGACTAATGATGTACGGGAAACTACTGATCATGTTGAGTGACAGGGTGTAGCATATGGTAGCTTTTTTAAATGTTTGGGATGCATAATATTGACATCAACTAATATTTTCAAGTGCCTGAGGTGCCAAAGAAACCTGTTCCAAAAGAAAAGGTTCCAGTCGCTGAGCCAAAAGAACCAGAAGCTCCACCTGCTAAAGGTATGATTGTGGTATTATTAAGATGACAAGTAACACTACACATTTACAGCAAAATATTTCAGGTTATTGTATTGCATGTAGACAACATGGAAATAAGTTTGTTTAAATATCAGAAACATGAATACTGTATATGGGGGGGGGGGTTCGTTATTTTAGTTATTTTTGTGACACCTGCATTCTTCAAGTTGTTTCCAATGTATTTGTATTTTAATATTTTGAAGTGCCTGAAGTGCCAAAGAAGGTTATCCCTGAAAAGAAAGTACCAACTAAGGTGCCTAAAAAACCAGAAGCTCCTCCTGCCGAAGGTATGAATTATTAACAATCGTTAAGGTTTTATACTATTTTCTTGAAGGAGAATGAGCAGACCTGTGTTGTTACTATGTATGTTTTCAGGAATCCATTACAAGCCATGATGGATCATTTGTGTCATAGCATCATGGTGCAAATGAGTAAAATTTGCGTGATTTGCTTTATTGTGACATAATACATACAAACAGTCTGTAACCCAGTTTATTTGCACAATGTCACATTTCTCCCCCTGCCCTATTTGGTAGACACCAACATTTCTGTTTTGTACCATTTATCTGTAAAAGAAAAGAAAAAAAAAAGCTTCCTTTCTATGATTATGAGATCTCTTCCTGAGTGTCTCCCATGTCCATGAACTATAATTTTTTTTCTACTTATTTTTGCATGCTGAACATCTTCTCCAGATCTTTAAAACTCAAAGCCTTAAATTGCCTTGTTATCTTTAAAGTTCCTGAGATTCCAAAGGAAGTGGTCCCCGAAGAGGAAGTCCATGTTCCTGAGATCAAAAAGCCAGAACCACCACCTGCCAAAGGTACAAAGATCCTCCAGCATTTTTCATTTTCTAAAACCCAACGTATTATTCCAGATTAAAAGTGATACCTCTGCTGCATGAATTAAATTACATTAAAAGATTAATTAGAAAAATAAACTCAGTGGTGGCTTTTAGCCTGACGAGCACAATAATGTGACATTTGTGGGCACCACTTGAGTGAGAATTTATAAGGTCATGCTACTCGGCAGGTAAACAGTGCTTTGTTTCGATGAGTTTTGATTCACACAGTCTTCTTATAAAGCTTGATATTTTTTTTCCTTTTTACCATTCTCCACTCTTTGTAAGCTGCCCAAAGGGTTTGATGCCTCGCAGCATTAGAAAATAAATAAATAAATAAATAAATAAATAAATAAATAAATAAATAAATAAATAAATAAATAAATAAATAAATAAATAAGTAAGTAAGTAAGTAAGTAAGTAAGTAAGTAAGTAAGTAAGTAAGCATCCTTTTATGAGTAAATTCTGTGCTCCCTTTAAAAAGCAAGCATAACATTCATTATGCTTCTTTTTCCATTGCTTCCTGTGTATGAATAACATAGACTCTCTGCCTAATTACAAATATTAATATAAGATGACTACATGTACAGTATTGGAAATTACAACACGCATGATTGATGATGGATTGATTGCATTTACAGTATGCATATGTTTGTTTTCTCTTTTCTAATGCCCTTTCGCATTTAAATAACTGAGAGGTTTCTTTTCAAAACTGGGAATACAATCTGTGTAATATCTTTGAAGTTCCAGAGGTGCCGAAGAAAGTCACCCCAGAAGAAAAAGTACCTGTGAAAAAGCCTGAACCTCCCACCCCCAAAGGTATGGGTCGGCATATATTATTTACATCTTCAAGGATTACTTTAATATTTTAATGGCATCCCTTCCCGAGATTCTCTATTATTATTTGACCATCACCCCATTCAAAATGTTCAGTGGTAGTTCAGTTCTTATTCTGCAGATGTTATCAGCAATTCTGCATCGTTTCATATTTTTGTCCAAACTTTTAAAAAATCTTTTTTTCTTTTACATTAATTAATTCTGTCTCTTGTATTTCAAAGTGCCAGAGGTTCCCAAGAAAGTCATTCCGGAAAAGAAAGCAGTTGAACCAGAAGCTCCACCTGCTAAAGGTAAGTGTTATATCAAAGGAATAATTAACGATAATATTAAGTATTTTAAAGCAAACTCTTTAACATTTTAATAGTTTGTGAATATAGTATGAAAATATATTTGGCTAAAAATCAGGAACATGAAAAATGGGCAGGTGGCTTTATTTTAGTTATTTTGTTGGCACCTGCATTTTTCAAGTCATTTTTCCAAAGTACTTATACTAAAAGTGTATTCATATTTTGAAGTGCCTGAAGTGCCAAAGAAAGTTGTTCCTGAAAAGAAAGTACCAACTAAGGTGCCTAAGAAACCAGAAGCTCCACCCGCCAAAGGTATGAATTGTCAATAATTGTTAATAATTAATATTTGATATTATTTCTTGAGAACGAATGAGCAGAGATGGGTATTATTATGTGCGTATTTATAGGAATCTGTTTCCAGACATGATTGCATCATCTTTGTTACAGTGCAAATGAAAGAAATTATGTAATGATGTTATTATCTCCTCCCTTCCCCAATCTATTTGTAGTTTTTTTGTGTTTTGTACTGTTGATTTATAAAGAATAAAAAACTCATTTCTATGAATTATTTCAATCTCATCCTCATTCTCTGTCATGAGTCAGTCTTTATAAACTTTATATTTAATTATTTTTTGCATGAATAACATCTCCTACAGATTATTAAAATTCAAAGTAAAAGACCTTTTTATCTTTAAAGCCCCTGAAGAAGTGATCCCTGAAGAGGAAGTCCCAGTACCTGAGATCGAAAAGCCAGAGCCACCTCTTGCCAAAGGTACAAATTGGGATTTGGGCCATCGTACAGGAAGGGGAGGGCATGCATTTTTGGTCAAGGGGCGTATTTAGAAATTTAAATTCCTTTCTAAGTGCTCTCCTACAATGGCTTCCATGAACTAGCTGATACATACAGATATGTACCAGGAGGCAAAGGGAATTGTAAACATTCATGTACTAAAAAATAATTTGAAGAAATTGTTCCTTGTCACTCTCACTCATTCTCTTCCCTCTCCCCCACCCCAAAATGAAGCTCTTTAAAATGCCATTGTACATTAAGAAAAATTGTTCATATGGTTATGCTGTTCAGACAAAGCACTGTGCCAAAGCCATTCCCGTTCCAACATTTTTATTTTCTAGGAATATATGGACAACCCCATGAGGCCAAGAATAATTCCTCTAAATAAACATGATGCTAGATATTCATGATTGCTTAGAGCATGACGGCTGCCCTGTTAATTAGGCTTCCATAGGGCTTTTTTTCAGATTTAAATCATTGACTCATCTGAAAATAATATACTATCTTTAAAGTTCCAGAAGTGACAAAGAAAATCATCCCAGAAGAAAAAGTTCCTGTGCAAAAGCCAGAACCTCCAGCCCCCAAAGGTATATGTTAGTGATATTAGACACACACACACAAATACACAAGCACATTTAGTGGTTTTTGTTTTATTCAACACAAAACATTCAGAAACTAATTCTAGCTGCCATATTTTACAGTGCCAGAAGTTCCCAAGAAAGTGGTCCCAGAAAAGAAACCAGCTGAACCAGAGGCTCCACCTACTAAAGGTATTTGCCATCGTTATTCTAAAGCATGGGATTCATTCTTTCTTCTTCCAATGAATGTCAGCAGCAGTTGTATATTTGAAAGGAGTAGCTAAGATCTGTACAAAGAGGAAATATATGGACATTATGAAACTCCAGATCAACATGTGATAGGGGAACCATTTCATTTCTTGTTTATGTGATCATCAAGTCTTCAGAGAAATGAGATGTCAGATGAACCCATTGATAAACTTCATAGCTTTAATTGTATATACTGGAAAGAGAATATGAATGGATGCATATTACAGTGAAAGACAGCGTTTAAGAACAGAGGAAAAATAGGATTTGTATTGCTTATGCTGGAAGAGTTCAAGAGAAAAGTTATTTGTATGTCCTCAACAGTGCCACTGTTTTTGTCTTTGGTGTCCATTGTTTCACTGTTTCAAATCTTTTGTGTCTTTGATACTGCAAATTCAAATTCAAAATCAATAATTATCTTTTAAAGTGCCTGAAGTGCCCAAGAAAATTATCCCAGAACAAAAAGTACCTAAGAAACCAGAACCTCCTGCTAAAGGTATCTGAATTAAATAGAGTCAAAGCTTTGGATATGAGTCTGCATGTAAAATTCCAAAATTTAAATAACAAATAATATTTAATTTATTACGTTTTATTGAGTTATGGTCCTTATGTGGAATGATCCAGCCCAAACTCAGCACTGTTAAGGTTGCAATTGTAGTCATATTGCGCTGAGAATAAGCCTACAGGATATCTTTGAGGTTTATATTTCAGGAAATATACATAAAGTTGCTCCTACTGATGTAAATGGAATATTTAGGCATGGAATGAATCTTTATTAAAAAAAAATCTTTGAGAAAACCTTATTCCATTGTGTAGAGGAATATTTCAAATCCTTAAATATAAGTTTGGCAGCCTTTTATTTGCTTTAATAAAATGCCATGTACATAATCCTAGCTTGAGGCCTATGGCATAAATAGGCAGTACTTGTACACTGCTCGGGAACATACCCAAATTTTACAAATCAGAATTTGTACAAAAGAATGAAGTATTTCCATAAATGACTATATGGTTTGCGGTTATCTGTGAACTTAAACATTGTGACTTATAAAAAATGTGGCTCGTGGTTATGTATGTGAAGCTACATGAAAACAAAGACTTGGGATTCATAGTGAAAATGATAGGCTGATGGAAACTTTGAGTAATATGTCATGTATAATATTTTATATCTTCATGTTGCATGCTACCTTATTGGTTGGTATTTTATATATTTTATATATTGTGATGAAATCAATACTATTTTTAAAATCGAACAAATATTCTTAGACTGCCTGAAATCCTTAAGTAAGCAGACTGAAGAGAACATTCCTACATTTGAAACAAAGACTCTTCTTTGTAAAAGACTCTTTGTCTTATAATCATTACAATTTTTTTCATATTCTTTAATGGTTGATTAATTCTTTGCTATACTTTTCATAATATGTTTCTATAATGTGCTCACTGTGCCTTCTTATGTATAGATATCAGTTTTGATCTTTATACTCAACTGAGAGTCCAAATAAATTATCATTGCTGTTTTGATAGATCACATTGAAAGTAGAAGCATATAGACGTTACCTATACTATTGCTTCAAGTTTTGGCATTTTCATTTCTGATATGTTTCGTTGGTCTTTCTAAATATAGCAAAAAATAATTAATTAATATTTTTCAAGTGCCTGAAGTACCCGAAAAGGTGATTGTTGAAGAAAAAGAGCCAACTCCTGTGTTTAAAAAGCCAGTAGTTAAAAAACCAGAAGCTCCACCTGTTACAGGTACAGCTCACAATTAATAAAGTTATAAATAATTGTTTATTACGTAGCTAATCACTTCTTGTCCTGTTGATGCCTTGTTGCTGAGGTTTCACTTGTAAAGAGTGCTGTTGGCATAGTCCAATGAGTCATAATGCTTAATTGTGTGCATCTTCATTAGAAGTGTTTTGTGTATACCTTAATATGGGATGCACAATGGCTAATTTTGTTATGCTTTTTATTGTGTTTCATTGTTTTTGTGCCTCCTCTTATTCTTACTCTTCTTATTCTTGCTCTTACTCTTACATTGCATTGTCATGTGAGCATTCTTAAAGAATGCTTATCTCTTTTAAACTTCCAAAATATGTCAAAATATTTTTGCCAATAAAAAAGTAATTCTTGTTTTATCCAAAGAACCAGAGCATTTTGCAGTGACAGAAGAGCCAGAGGCGGTTGCTGTGACTGAAGAAGTAGAAACTCTTGTTCATGTGGAAGAAACTGAAGTCACTGTTGTTCTTGAAGAACCTAAACCTGTTATTGTGCCCAAGAAACCAAAACCTACCACAGTGCCTAAGAAAGCTGAACCTACTGCTGTGCCTAAAAAACCAAAAGTCGTGCCTAAGAAACCTGAACCTCCACCAGCTAAAGAAGTTTATGAAGAAGAACGAGAAATCCATACTTTCATTGGATACAAAGAAGAGAAAGTTGTGGCTGTTCACCAAGATGTAGAAGCCATCGGTGCACTAGAAGAACCTGAGCACGCAGCTGTATTTGAAGTAACGGAGCCTGAAGAATACATTTTGGAAGAATGGGAGGCTGTTGTTTCTCCTGCAGAACCTGAACCTGCTGTCGAACCTGAAGAACCAGCCATTGTATCAGTTGCTGTAGCTAAGAAACCAGAACCAGCTGTGTCTAAAAAACCAGTTGTGGCAGTGCCCAAAAAGCCAAAAGTTGCTCCCGTACCTAAAAAACCTGAACCTGTAGAAGTGCCTAAGAAGCCAATAGTCAAGATTAAAAAACCAGAGCGTCCACCAGAAATTGTAGAACAGAAAGAAGAAAAAGAAATACAAACGTTCATTGCACGTAGAGAAGAGAAACACATAGCTGTGTACAAAGATGAAGCTGAGGCCATCACCGCATTTGAAGAACCTGAGCGTGCTTCAGCTTTTGAAGTAACAGAGCCTGAAGTATATGTTCTTGAAGAACCAGAGGATATTGTTTCATATGAAGAACCTGAGGTCACTGCCATTCCTGAAGAACCTGAGGTTGCTCCTCTTCCTGAAGAACCTCCTGCAGCACCTAAAAAACCTACTGAGGTTCCTAAAAAACCCAAAGTCGTTCCTCCTCCCGAAGAACCTGCTCCAGCCATTACACCAAAAAAGCCAAAGATAGTTGTTGTGCCTAAAAAACCAGAACCAGCTGTACCCAAAAAACCAGAACCAGCTGTGCCCAAGAAACCAGAACCTGCTTTTAAGAAGCCCGCTCTTACTCCTGTACCTAAAAAAGCAGAACCACCTAAGAAAAAGGAACCTGAGTTTAAGAAACCAGAACCTCCACCAGAAACCATCGAGCATGAAGAAGAACGAGAGGTACAGACGTTCATTGGATACAGAGAAAGGAAACGTATCCCTGTTCACCAAGAAGTAGAAGCCATCACTGCATTTGAAGAACCCGAAACTGTTGAAGCTTTTGAAGTAACGGAACCTGAAGTACATATCCTTGAAGTGCCAGAGGAGGTTGAATCCCCTGAGGAGCTTGAGCCTGTTGTCGCCGAAGAACCTGAGGTTGCTCCTCTTCCTGAAGAACCTCCTGCAGCACCTAAAAAACCTGCTGAGGTTCCTAAAAAGCCCAAAATCGTTCCTCCTCCTGAAGAACCAGCCATTACACCGAAAAAGCCAAAGATAGTTGTTGTGCCTAAAAAACCAGAACCAGCTGTGCCCAAAAAACCAGAACCAGCTGTGCCCAAAAAACCAGAGCCTGCTTTTAAGAAGACCAAGCTTACTCCTGTACCTAAGAAAGTAGAACCATCTAAGAAGCCAGAACCTGAATTTAAAAAACCACGGCTTCCACCAGAAACCCTGGAACATGAAGAAGAACGAGAGGTGAAAACATTCATTGGCCATAAAGAACGGAAATATGTGCCTGTTCATCAAGACATAGAAGCCATCACTGCATTTGAAGAACCTGAAACTGTAGAAGCTTTTGAAGTAACAGAGCCTGAAATACATATCCTTGAAGTGCCAGAGGAGGTTGAATCCCCTGAGGAGCTTGAGCCTGTTGTTGCCCCTGAAGAACCTGAGGTCACTAAACCTAAAAAACCTGAACCAGCTAAAGGTACACAGTGTAATGTTTTGTACAGCAAAAAGTCTCATCTATAAATCAAAAATTCACAATTATTATAGAAGCATTCTTTTTTAGAAAATCAGAAACAATTTAGATCACTTTGCTGTAGTTTGTATGCAAATATATGTTTTGCCTGTCTGTCCAAATGGGGTTGAATGGAAGAAAAACAATATGGCAAAAGTATTATTTTGATCCTTTAAAGGAATTGGCATATATTTGCAAAAATAGAAAGTATGTTAAGGTAAAATTAGTAAATCAAATGCATTAAATCTAGGTACATTATTAGTACCATGCAAAGGATTTTCAAATGTGAATCTTTTGAACTTATGACTTCCTATAGCGAATTTGAAGTGTTCTAAGAGGACTGCTTTAATTAAAACTTGTATCAGATTTATTTTGAACTTATGGAATAACAGCCATTCTTTCACTTGTTTTGAATTGGAAATGGATTACTTTGAATTCAAAACATATGTATAGAATGGTTGCAAGTATAGAAGCAGATTCATGAACACTCATGCAATTGGATGACTTAGTATGTAATCCCATGTATAGCTATTCAGAAGTAATGTCAATCAAACTTATCCTCAGGTAAGGAGTGTATAGGATATACAGTCTTAATGTCTGTTATGCCTGTGGATTTATGTTTCTCTTTTATTAACAAATTTACTAATATCTTTAAAGTGCCTGAATTACCCACAAAACCAGTTCCAGAAAAGAAAGTACTAACTAAAAAACTCAAGCCACCACCAGCTACAGGTTCATGTCACTAATGATAAATGTACTTGTATCTTTTGTTTTTAACATCTCTTAAAATGTTATCTTCTGTAGTGTCTCTTCTGAAATCTGTGGAATCCATCTTATATATTTGTATATATGTGTAATGTTCACATAGGTCTTCATCATCAGTCTTAGGTTTCAGAAGTCTTTATTCTGTTCTGTTTTTCGTATTTGGTCTTACGTTTATTTTCAAATTAAAAAGAAACCTAATATCTTGATAGTATCTTGAGAGTTTGCCAAAAGAAAAGAAAAACTCAGAATTTCTTCTTCATCTACTGAAAAGCTACCTTTACTATGCTATAACTGTATTTTCTTTGTGTTTGTTGAATTTGTAATTTGTATTAATATCCATTAGTTGCACGATGAGCCTAAATCAGAGTGAGAGAAAAGATTATGATGGAATCCATTTTCATGCAAGCAGAAGTCTGCTTGGGAAGTAGAGCTTTCAATTTCTCTCCTCCATTCAAAAGCCTCTGCATGCCCTCAAAAATAACCCCATTGGGGCAAAAAAAACCTATTTATGACATTTATAAACTACTGTAATCTAACTAAGGACTCTCAGTGGTTTAAAATTAGTCATAGTTTAAACTATACATGGTTTTTAAGTACCTCAATATAATTATCCACAAAAGTAAAACACATTAAAATCTATTGAAGTGCCTGAAGTGCCTAAGAAAGCAGAGCCAGAAGGAAAAGTGCCTGTCGCTGTACCTAAAGAGCCAGAATATCCACCAGCCAAAGATACACATCCTCATAAATGCCATGTGCCTATCTATACATATATGTATATTGTGTGTGTAGGTAGACAGTGCGTTTGGTTTGCACAGATTCAGATTCAAACACAAAAGGGTGCTTCAAAGTATGTGGGGAGAAGGGAGAGGCTCAGGATCGAACTCCTGGCTGTGGGCAGAGTCAGCCTGTAGTACTGGATTCTAACCACAGCGCTACCAGGGCTCTTATACACACGAGTTCAAAGCAGGCTCCTGTGCGGTCCAGGAACTTTTTTGCCTTCAGACCCAAAACACGTCCTTGTGCGTCTCTGTCTTACTTTTTACGTTGCATTAACTGTTCTACTTTGAGTCCTGAAGCTTTAAATACCCTGTGTAAAATTCAGCAAAGTAAAATATACTAAAATCTTTTGAAGTGCCTCACATACCTAAGAAGGCAGTGCCAGAAGCAATAGTGCCCATTGCTGTGCTAAAGAGCCAGAACATCCAACCGAGGAAGGTAGATGTCTTCACCGATGCCTTTGTTTCCACACTTTTGTTTCTGCCTGGCTTGTCCTGATGTCTTAGTGCTTTGGTATATAGATGGCTGTATGTGGTGCAGGTAGTGTACTGGTGCTTTCTTTATAAAACAGTCCTCGCCAAAGAGAGACAGAGAGAGGTTGCACAGCACTTCTGATTCAAGGCCAAAAAGGTGCTCCAGAGCACCAAAGGGCCATTCATGGAAACCTGTCTTCCACTACTTAAAACAACTGCCTCTTTCTGGTGAGGCTATCTCAAGGGAAGCCATGTTGTTTTAAAGAGTTGCAGATAGGTGTGATCTGCATGCTCCAAAACCCTGTCCTGCCACTACAGGGTGAATTTTTATATTGCTTGCAACCATTTAGCATCATATTTCAAAACTTATTTTATAATGCAGAAAAAGCTAAGCATTTTAATCCCAATTAAATTGTATGGTTTTTAAAGGGTTTTTAAAGATTTTTAACCAGTTATAAATGGGGTTTTAAATATTTAGTATTTTTTTAAAAAATTTTTTATTACACAGCTATTAGTTTAATACTTTTAACCAATTTTAAATCTATATATTTATATTTATATTTGTATTTTTAATCATAAGCTGTGAACCGCCCCGAGTCTTCGGAATGGGGCGGTATATAAATATAAATTAATAATAATAAAAATAATAATAATAATACACAACCTAACCAACTATTTCCAAATGCAGAGGCAAGTTATATAGGTCTGGAGTCCAAGTGGATTTCCTGTCAACACACTACCATAAGTAAAGTTTCCTTCAAGGTGAACTCGGCATCAGCTGGTAATTTTATACATCCATGAAGTTTTTTTAAACAACATGACCTGGTTTATCATTATCTTCTGCCAGGATATTCTGTTCACTATCCAATCCGGCCTATTACCCTAGGATTGCTTGGTAGTCTTTTACCCAACTACTAAGGAGGTTCCAACCATGATTGGTTTTTCAAGATCAGCCAAGGTCACCAACATACTGCCACCAATTTACATATATGGAAATCTTCAGAGTACAGCAATAGCAATAGCATTTAGGCTTGTATACCACCCCCATAGTACTTTACAGCATTCTCTGGGAAGTTTAAAATGTCAACATATTGCCTCCAACAATCTGGGTCCTCATTTCACCAACCTCAGTAGGATGGAAGGCTGAGTCACCCTTGAGCCCCATCGGGATCAAACTCCAGGTTGTGGGCAGAGCTTGCCTGCAATATTGCACTTTAACTACTGCACCACCAGAACTCCTTATCAATGTATCATTGCTGTGGCGTGTCTCTGTGAATGAATGTGTTGAAGTCCAAGCAATGTTGTGTTTCAGTTCTTTTTGCCATTCAGTCTTTGAAATGAAGATCTTACATTAGTTATCAATATTCCTTAAAGAAGCAGAAGTTATTGAGGAATTTGAAGCTGAAGAACCTGTCCCTATTCCAGAAAAAGAAGACATAATTCCAACGGAAGGTATATAACTTGCAGAACGAGGAATATCTCTTTCATCTGCATGTTCATCTTCATCTCATAGGAATTATATATGTTCATTTCGTGATATATATATATATATATGTGTGTGTTATTTTTATGTTTGTGTATATATACTATTGTTTGTATCTGTCTCATAATCTTAATTTCTGTGGCACATTTTCTTTTGGCTATGAGAGCAATTATTCATAAGATTTAGAGAGATACTCTTCAAATTCTGCTACTAGTGTTTTGGAATTGATGCTATGGTGTTCATCATATCAGATATTTTAATCTGAATTAGTTTGCAGCATAGCATATGCAATTGCTTTGTTGAAATTTTACTAATGGTATCAGTAGGTGGGTTTTCTGTGATATATTAGAAGTTTTCACTTGAAGTGAACAGCATAATTATGCCAGCTCTAAAATCTACTACGTATCATTTAAAGAACCAGAGCCAGAAAAGAAGATACTTCTAAAACCCAAACCCCGTGTTCCTATCCCACCAAAAGAGGAAGTTAAGGAGGAAATGGTTCAGCTTAAAGGTATAAGCAACAATATCAAGCAGTTTTTAATCTTATTAAGACGCAACTATTATAACTAATACATATTTAATGCACAATAACCTTTTCTGAAATATGAGACCATTGGCCTGCCATACTATATCCAATTTACTTGGGAATAAGCCTTATTATGCTCACTAATTTCTCTGTAAAGTATAGAACCACACTATTAATACATTAATGCATTATTAACTGAACGTTTTCTACATAGTTTTTATTCTAACACTGCTATTTGGTAACGAGTGCTTGACTAAGATGACCTAATATTAACTTACTTGCTGAGTTTATGCATTCAAGTCCATTAATTATTTAACTGTTGCACCAAGATTTACATTTTCCCACTTTTAGGATTTTTTTTTAGTAATATAGCAAATTAGAAAACTGCATGTACATATTTTCAACAATCTACTATTGAAATAGAAGTATTACAATGTCCAAAGCCAGATGAATAGATTTAAGAATGTTTATAGCTTTCACAATACATGATAGTGATTTATTTGGAAGCATGTATGTCTAGAGGCCAAAGCGAAGCTATGATAAAAAAAATATTATTTCCTGTATATGAAAATTTAAAAAATGAATAACAAAAGAAACAATATATATTCATCTTGCATTTTACTTAATATTCTGACTGAAAACATGAATCTGAGTTTACTCTCTCAAGAATTTTCTTTCTGTTACTTATATTTTCACTAAGGAGATTCACTACGGAGAATTATATACTGTAGCTTGACAAATAAAGAGAATGTTCAATATACAAAAAGTATTGAGATTTCAGCCGAAATGGTTGTCTTCACTGATAGACATACATAGGAAATAATAAATTGCATGATATATACCAATATAAGCATTTCAAGCTATACATACCTCAGAAAGGTTCTTCCCCTTCCCATGCAGTACTGTGAGATAATGCATGCTTTTTCTTTCTTTCTTGATATTCTTGTACTTTGCTGTCAAGTTTTTCTTTCCATGTGTGTCTTTATGTGGTATCTTCATTTCACTTAGATTTCATTTCGGCATGCTTTCATTTCTGACTGGATCTTCTGTTGCTTAGGACAGTAATGCTTGCTTTGTAAACTGCACAAAAATGCAAACATTATCTTCTGTTACAAATATTATTGTTGATATTTTAATAATAAATCTCTGAGAAAAGTATTTCGAAACAGAAGATTTGCAGAAATTTGGTCGTTTTTCTATATTTGGCGTTGGCTCAAATGAAACTGAAAGTCACTTTTTTCCTAAAAGATTTCTCAGAAGCAACATATACATTAATCTCCTAAACTTTAGTATTTCTTTATTATAATACCTCAAATACTGATATAAGGTATAGACAATTATCACTATCGCTTATTCTGAATTTGATATCATTTCAAGCACCTGGATTGAAACCACGGAAACCGCTTCCTGGGCCTCCTGCTCCTACACCTAAGGAAGAAGTGGTTCTGAAAAGAGGTAGAGTTATTGGTCTTTATTATTAAAAAAAAACAATAGGCATCATAGACTATCACCCTCCAAAATCATTGCTACCTAACAATATAAGATGAAATCATACTATTACAAAACATTACTTTACTTGTGTAGCCTCCCCCACTCCTTGGTACACATTTTTTCAGGAGCTCTTAGAGACTAGCGTCAATCGGATAACGCATCTGCTGGTTCAAATGAAACCTTCTCATGTTTCATACTGTCTAGATAGCAATAGCACTTAGACTTACATGCTGCCTTTACAGCACTCTCTGGGTGGTTTGCAATGTCAGCATATTTCCCCCAACAATCTGGGTCCTCATTTTATTGACCTCGTTAAGATGGAAGGCTGAGTCAACCTTGAGCCCCCCCAAATTCAAACTCCAGGCTGTGGGCAGAATTTGCCTGCAATATTGCATTCTAACCACTGCGCCATCAGGGTTCTATCTGCTAAACATCTGGTAGAAATTCCAGATTTTCAGAACTTTTGAGCACCATAGTTTACAGCATAAAGTGACCTAGTATCATTTTTGTTCCTAGAAGAATTTTTAAGTTTTTAATTAAAAATGCATTTGATTTCATCCTCCCCCGAAAGAAATTCCTTTGTGTGAATCAGCGATAGAGGTGTGTGTTGTGCATTTTAATTTGGTAATCAGTTTATCAACTTGGTCACCACTGTCCAGCTGCAAATTGGGTAACTTGAATTAAAGAATTCAATATGTGGTTTCACTATTGGACCCTTTATATTTCTCCTATTTGTCAACATATTTTAAATAGGGGAGGGGGGGTTTACAAAAAAAAAATGTTTTGCAATTCGTCCAAATGTTTTTGAAAGATAATGCTTTCTTCTTTAAAGTCACAAAAGCTGTTAAGAAGCCTGAGGAAGAAGAACCTAAACCAGAGAAACCACCTAAAGTTGAACCGAAGCCTGTTGAAAAAATTAAGAAGCCTGAAGGTACAAATAAAAAGAAGATAGCTATGAAATTATCCATTAACAAATTCAGTTTAAGACTCCAGTTTCATGAATATTTTCAGCACATAAACCACAATATATGAACCCCATTCTTAATGTCTATATAGACATTCTTAATGTCTATACAGTATAAAAACTAAAAAGATACTGAATTTAAACACTTCCCAAACGTTTTGGACATAATATGTAATGTAACAGGTTTATCTCTTCTCACCCTTCTGTACATTTATTTCTTCTTTTTTTTTTTAAAGAAATCCTATAGAAAGGCCATGACTGATTTATATTCTGTGAACTCTTATTTTGTCTTGTCTTTTTTATCTTTTTTGTCATCTTTGACATACTTAGTAACGTTGGCAAACTTTTTCATTAAAAATAATACCACCTACCTGTATGTTTTTCATGACAAATAATATATTGGAAGTCCAAATGCTTACATTCAGCTTCCGAATAAAACTTTTTTTTTAAAGTGCCAGCGATTGAAAAGAAGAAAATTGAGATTCCACCAATCAAGAAAAAAGAAATAGAAAAACCAGTGCCTGAACCAGCCAAAGGTATACATAAATGGCATTGCTCTTTTCTTTGCTGCTATAAACTAAATTTGAAGCTGATCTTGGTATGCAAGATAAAGGAATCTTTCATTTCAAGCAACCATAAATGCTACAATCTTTATACTGCTCTAACTACTATCTCATTCTGCCATATCCAACTATTTCTTCTTTTTTTTCTTCTCCTCCTCCTCCTTTATGATGCTCTTATTTGACTCTGCATGGCTCAAACCAGTTATGTTTGCAGGGGTGAAGATTATGACAGTGAAATGGAAGTGATTGTCTTCTGCTGCTTGTCTGTCTCTTTGACCTTTGCATTCTAGCTGATTTTTCAGTACTCTATCTCCATGGTGGTTCATTAATCAACTTGTTATTTTTGTGTTCAAAGTTCCAGAACCTAAACCAGCAACGATTCCTGAACCAAAGCCTGCTGTAGGTAAGCCATTTTAAACACACTGTTAGCCAATTTAGTAATCAGTGTTACCATCATGTATGAACATAAACTGAGATTTGAAACTTTCATTTTCAAAATGCCTCTTAATTCTTTCCACAGCTCTGAAATCTCCTAGGCCAGCTGTAGAACCAGCACCTGAAGTTGCTCCTGTAATAGTTCCAGTGGTTGGAAAGAAAGCTGGTATGAATTCTAGCTCTCTAATAACTTCGTTCATTTGCATTACTGTTCTATCCAATGTTACTTGCATGTAATGACACCAATTATTGTGCAATCATTTTGTGTTATTTTATTTTATTATTTAAATGATTTTATTTATTTGTTTTAATGATTTGCATGGCCGCCCATCTCTGGGTGGCTCAGAATAACATTAATAACCCAGCAGCTATAAATTATATGTAGAGGAATTAGGACAAAGTATAGTTGTGAATAGTGGTTATATTCTCCTCTAGAAGGAGGAGGATGAAAACCATTATATGGGAAAGTTTAGGAAATATGGGGACCTTCTGTGACCACTTTCTTTCTCAAGAACTTTCTTGTAGGCATATCTTGTGACGTGTAAATATTATGGCAGGACACAACACATTGATATCCCAGACCTGTATACATGTATGCAGTGCAACAATGCTGGAACAGAAATATCATGTGTGTGTGTGTGTGTGCTTCTGTGTGTGTGTTATATAGCAGGGATCCCCAACCTGTGGGCCGTAGCTCACTAGTTGGCCGTGAGGGGTTTGCAACCAGGCTGTGGAAACAGCTGGCGAGTGCACGTGCATGCACATAGTCACTTGCGCGAGCAGTGTTTGAGCGTGCGCTTGGTCCATTTAACTGAGAAGCAGGCATGTGTGTACACTGCTCGTGCAAATAGAGGTGCGTGCAGGCACTTGCTGACCACTCGCATGAAAGAGTCCTCTCTCCATCCCCCACCAGTCTGCAAAGCCAGAAACGTTGGGGAACTCTGATATGCAGTATATATATATTCATATATACTATATACCATATACATCCATACATAATACATACATACATAGGTCCATACATATATTTATTCCCAGGGAAATGCACTTGGGCCTAAATTAATATCAAGTAGCATTCATTTTTATTTTTTTCCTTTCATGCATAATTGAAGAGCATCACATGATGAGCTTTTTTTAACATGTAAACAATAAACAACATAATCCTTTCACTGCCTGCTTTTACTATTCCATGGGATCCAGAAAAATGTGGGTGATGATCCAACCCCCATATAAATTGGCTGAAACAGAAACATCTGTCCAAAGCTATTTTTTCATTATTTATAAGAAACATCCAAATACTTTATTTTATTTTAAACAAGTTATAGAAATAAGATCAGTTTATAAGGCACTTGCAGAATAATCATAATGATACTGATTTTAAAAAAAATAATACTGATTTTTTTAAAAAATATATTTTAAACATTACTTCATTTGTAATCCTACTCTTGGTATTTTATGCCAGAGCCCAAAATTACACCAAAAGAGGAAGCTGCCAAGGGTAGAAGTCCTATTAAAGGTAAGAAAGAGATAAAATTCAAATCTTTTTCTTGCATGTTTAAACATAAATCTTGAGTTTAGATTTCAGTATTCCATGTGTTGAACATAATTTAAATGGCAGTTTTCTCACTCTGATTTAACCAATTAAAAATGCAAAAGTTTTCTTCTCTGTGTTATTTCTACCTGCAATCCTGCTGAGCTTTATCAAATTTGATAACTGAGTAGCTAGCTTCAGCTGCATAGATACACAAGAACAGAATTCATGCCAATAGATTGTAAGTTCTATGGTTTTTTTTTACTTCTCTGATTTGCAGCCAAAAAGACACCTTCACCCCTTGATGCAGAAAGGAGGAAATTAAGGCCAGGAAGTGGCGGAGACAAGCCACCTGAAGAGCCTCCCTTCACATACCAACTGAAGGCTGTTCCACTCAAGTTTGTGACAGAGATTAAAGATATTGTGCTGACAGAAGCAGAGTCCGTGGGCTCTTCAGCCATCTTTGAATGCCTCATCTCTCCATCTACTGCTGCAACTTCTTGGATGAAGGATGGCTGCAACATCCGGGAAAGCCCCAAGCATAGGTTCCTGTCTGATGGCAAAGACCGGAAGCTCCATATTATTGACGTTCAGCTTTCAGATGCTGGGGAGTACACTTGTGTCCTAAAGCTGGGAAACAAAGAAAAGACATCAACAGCTAAACTCATTGTTGAAGGTAGTTGTTGGTGCCATCTTATACCCTTTATATCCTACCTTTTCATTTACTGAATGTTCAAGACAGCTGACAATATCAGATAAAGTGCAGAAATGGAAATTACCATATAATGAGAATTAAAACCAGCAGCATTGTAATCATTAACATTTAAAATTAAGTTTAAAGGTGGTGGCTTAAATACTTTTATAAAAGTACTAAGTAGGGAATAAGCACAGTTTGACCTGCAGGATTTCCTAACGTGAAAGCAAAGCAAGAGAAATCTTCTTGCATATGTGATAAGTGAGTCTCTGAAAATACACACAAATCTTACTGTGACGTAAATATGAAGCATTTTATTGAACCCACAAAGTAACATGTTGTTTCTGTTTCTATTCCTGTTAAACAATAATTAACAATTCAAATACTGGTAGTCCTTGACTTACAACCATTCATTTAGTGAACGTTCAAATTTACAACGGCATTGAAAAAGGTCACTTAGAACCATTTTTCACACTTACAACGGCTGCACCATCCCCATGGTCACATGATCAAAATCAGACAGCTAGGCAACTGGCATGTACTGATGTTATCCTCTTTTATAAACTTCTGACAAACAAAGTCAATGAGGAAGCCACATTCACTTAATAACAACTTAACAATTGCAGTGATTCACTTAACAACTGTGACAAGAATGGCCATAAAATGGGAGAAAATTCACTTAACAGCTGTCTTACATAACAACAGAAATTCTTGGGTCCAGTTGTGGTTGTAAGTTGAGAACTATTTGTAACAGGAAAGGTTGCATAGGAAATAGTACGAGTACATCAGTTCTGTATCTTCAGGTTAACTTCACTGTGCATATATGGGCCAACCCAACTATTCAATTTAGATTTTTTTGATGTAAGTACATATTTGGCCTTGACTATATACCCTTACACTGAACATGTAAATAAAATCTCTCCACCGAAATTAATGTGATCTCCACAGATGCATACTCAAAACCATGTGAGGAGTTCTGAACACAAACACATCTGATTAAATGCCTATTTTATACATTATTCAAATAAGAGTATATGCAAATAATCTGCTTTTTTCCTATTCACCAGAACTGCCGGTACGCTTTGTGAAGACCCTGGAGGAGGAAATTACTGTTATCAAAGGGCAACCCTTTTATTTAAGCTGTGAACTGAACAAAGAGAGAGATGTGGTATGGAGGAAAGATGGGAAAATTATCTCAGACAGACCTGGGAAATTTGCTCTAGGTATCATTGGCCTCCAGCGGGCCGTTACAATCATGGATGCTGATGACCAAGATGGTGGACAGTACATTGTAACTGTTTCAGATACTGATCTCAGTTGTAAAACAACTGTAAAAGTTGTTGGTAAGTTAAAGTTTAATTATTAATACTCAATGTTTTTCTTCAGAAAGAGAAATGTTGAGTAAGTAAGAGGAGATAAAGAAGCATGGCTTGTTTTTCTAACCTGAGATTTTTTTTCCCTCTCAAGTGTGAGAAATTGCACTGGGGTCAATACAAAATAATATTCTCTTGAGAAGCACCAGAATTAGAAGTGGGCCCAATAAGCCTTCAAGGACACAGATCTCTGATAGATCTATCAAATGAATCTGATATTAAATAATTACTTTGCACAATATCCAGTTATAGCCAACTAGACAGATGAAAAGAAGAAACTAACAATGCCATAGTTTGCATTTCTAATAAGAAGCAGCTCCATTAAGTTCAAAGGGGACTGCAACCTAATTATTGGAGCCCTTGAATAAATCCTGTTAGACATAGTAGCTCTCTTTCTTCTTTCTGGTATATGTATGGCTACATTGCATAACAATAAGCCCAAATGTCAGAGGGAGCAGGTGCAAGTATGAGAAGTAAAAGAGAAAAGAAAATCTTTTGAAATGCTTAAGAAAAGCTGAAAAGAAGAAGACAGAGTGCTTTCATTAACCTTTGTGTTTAGTGAACAGTTTACCTAGGAAATAAAATTGAAATATTTTTTTAAAATACCAGTAAATACTAAGAGAGAAACATATTTATTATGCGTACTCTTGTGCAGAAATGATAAAGGACTGGCTAGTGAAGCCCATCCGAGACCAACATGTGAAGCCAAAAGGCACTGCGACATTTACCTGTGATGTTGTTAAAGATACGCCAAATATTAAATGGTACAGAGGTGAAGAAGAAATTCCTCTTGAACCCAATGACAAAACTGAAATTGTAAAAGATGGCCCTCATGTCTACCTCAAAATTAAGAATTGCTCACCAGACGATGTCGGAGAATATGCAGTTGAAGTTGAAGGTCGCAGATATCCAGCAAAACTGACCCTTGGTGGTAAGTGTAAAACTATATTAGTACAGCATGTTTGCCAGTGGTTCCATCTTACATATTAAGAATAAAGATTGAAGCTCTCCAGACTCTGAAGAGGTTTTTCTAATTGTATTATGGGTTACAGATCGTGAAGTTCAACTGCTAAAACCTCTTGAAGATGTTACTATTTATGAGAAAGAAACAGCAAATTTTGATGCAGAGATTTCTGAAGAAGATATCCCCGGGGAATGGAAACTGAAGGGAGAAATCCTCCGACCATCCCCTGTAAGGATACATGCTTAAGAATTCATTAATTTATTACAATTATGTAGTTGGTGGTCTGCATTATTGTGCTGCATAGTGTGATACAGCAAGAAGTGTATGTGCAAAGGTTTACAGTTAATAGTAACTAGCAGTAGCTCAAGACAAGGAAAGGTAGATCTATGGGTAGAAAATAATAATAAATAAATAAATACACCTTGGTCCAAGACCATATAATTCTGTAGTGGGTTTTGTTATCACAAGGAAATTATAAGAGTATTTTTTTAAAAAAACGTATCAGTATCCTTATCCATAAGTATTTACATTCTTTCAGACTTGTGAGATCAAAACTGAAGGAGGAAAACGCTTCTTAACCCTACATAAAGTCAAATTGGATCAGGCTGGGGAAGTTCTCTACCAGGCTTTGAATGCAGTCACTGCAGCCATCCTAACAGTAAAAGGTAAGATGTTTTTTTTTAAATTAAAATTCTCGATGTGTTAATTCAAGCATTGATAACGGTCACCTTATGGCGAGATGGGTGGCGAATAAATTTAATAAATAAGTAAATCTCATATTGTATATTGACGGATTTTTTTTTTTCTTATTCACAGAGATTGAGCTGGACTTTGCTGTGCCTCTGAAAGATGTGACAGTGCCAGAGAAACGGCAGGCAAGGTTTGAATGTGTGCTAACCAGAGAAGCCAATGTCATATGGTCTAAAGGCACTGACATCATCAAAGTGGGTGACAAATTCGACATAATTGTAGATGGAAAGAAGCATATTCTAGTTATCAACGATTCTCAGTTTGATGATGAAGGAGAGTACACTGCTGAAGTTGAAGGGAAGAAGACCACAGCAAGACTGTTTGTAGAAGGCAAGTTGATTACTTTGAAAAATTCAGGAGTAAACCCTAAAAGAAGGATCAGTCTTTTAAAGCTACTGCTGGATATGACCATATAGCATTTACTTTCATTACCGTTTACTCCTTTTCAGGTATTAGGCTGAAATTCATCACTCCCCTCAAAGATCAAACAGTGAAGGAAGGAGAGACCGCTTACTTTGATGTTGAACTTTCTCATGAAAATATGCCTGTAACCTGGTATAAAAATGACAAAAAACTTCATACCAGTAGAACAGTTCGCATGTCTGCAGAAGGGAAGAATCACAAACTGGAAATAAGTGAAGTGACACTGGATGATATCTCTGAAATCAAAGCTGTAGTAAAGAATTTGCACACTCAAGCAAATCTAAAAGTCTTAGGTAATATTCTATGTTGTCACGTATTGTCAAGTACAATCTCTGTGTATTTTAATGTTTATGTATTTAATTGTTTATGGTTTTATGTATTCATTGTTAACAACTAACTTCTTCAAACAAATGACTACTTCATACCCAACCCATATCTTATAGAGGCGGATCCATATTTCACGGTGAAATTGCAAGACTATACCGCTATTGAGAAAGACGATGTCATTTTGGAATGTGAACTTAGTAAAGATGTGCCGGTGAAGTGGTATAAAGATGGTGAGGAATTGGTAGCTTCCAAGAAAATCTCCATAAAGACCGACGGCAAGCGTCGCATATTGAAAATTAAGAAAGTGTCAGATGCTGATAAAGGAAATTATGTGTGTGATTGTGGAACTGACAAGACAAATTGTGAACTCAAGGTTGAGCGTAAGTGATTGTCCTCCTACACATAGATCCTCTTCTGAACCTTTTACATTTACTGATCTAAGCAGGGAATCTTAAGATACTTTGCTATGTGTATATTGCAGCTCGAATGATAAACATAGAGCGTCCTTTATATGGCGTGGAGGTGTTCATTGGCGAAACAGCACGATTTGAGACTGAAATCTCTGAGCCTGATGTTCCTGCAGTTTGGAAGTTAAAGGGAGAAACTTTAACAGCTTCACCTGTAAGTCTTTTTCAACAGCAGCGAGAACAAACCATAGCGTAACATTTTTATCTAAAAAGAATTCTTTTTTAAAAAATTAAAGAGAATTAGGTATCAGGACAACGTTTCTTTTCTTTCCCCACAACAACAATCAGGATTGTGAAATGATTCAAGATGGCAAAAAACACATCCTCATTCTTCACAACTGCAAGTTGGCTATGACAGGAGAGGTGTCTTTCCAGGCTGCCAATGCTAAAAGTGCTGCCAATCTGAAAGTGAAAGGTAGGCTCCACAAGGCATCAACTTTAAGCCCATCTCGCAAATCTTTCTTATCACTCTTCATCAATGTTATTGTTCTTTATTAAATCCATACCCTGCATAACCGATATTAAAAGATATATTCCTAACACTCTTCATTACCTGATTTAATTTCAGAGCGGCCTCTCCTCTTTATAACTCCTCTCAGCGATGTCAAAGTCTTTGAAAAGGATGAAGCTAAGTTTGAATGCGAGGTCTCTAGGGAACCAAAGACTTTCCGATGGTTGAAAGGAACCCAGGAAATCCCAGGAGATGACAAGTTTGAAATCAAATCTGAAGGAACAAGGCACGCTCTTATTATTAAGAGTGTAGCTTTTGAGGATGAAGCGAAATACATGTTTGAGGCCGAAGACAAGCGAACAAGTGCTAAACTGATCATTGAAGGTTTGTTTCTCACAACGATTCTGCGATTTCTGGGTGGGCTTTTGAATACTTAAATAACTTCAAGCATTTGGAATCTAACTTAATGAGGTGCTTTTATGGTTTAGGCATTCGTCTTAAATTCATTACCCCGCTCAAAGACGTAACAGCAAAGGAGCGTGAGAGTGCAGAATTCACTGTTGAGCTTTCTCACGACAACGTTCCTGTCATCTGGTATAAAAATGACCAACGACTCCATACGTCCAAGGTTGTTTCGATGAAAGACGATGGCAAATTTCACACCCTCACATTTAATGATCTAACTATTGATGACACATCTCAGATCAGAGTGGAAGCTATGGACAAATCAAGTGAAGCTAAACTTACAGTTCTTGGTATGTGTGCGACCTGACTTTGGTTTACCTAATGGATCTTTTTAGGGATAATTTCTTCCAAATATATATAAGCTTAGCCCTTGGCAGACTGCCAATTTGCACGAAGCACCTTTTAGATTGTCTCAGAAAATCTTGCCCCCGACTTGAAAAAGGCTACATTTGGGTGGGGAGCTCCCTTTCACGAGAGATATCTGTGTCTTTCCCTCTTGGTTGTCTTTTTTTGTCGTCAAAGTGTTTCCTCTTTCAGAAAGTTGTTATAGATTTAGTACCCCCTAATTGTTGCACTCTGTTATTTGGCTCCGGTGTGTTGCTTATTTTTTTATATTTTATTTCTTCGTTTTGTTATTTTTCTGAGTAGTTGTATGCTAATTTGTAACTGCTGTTTGTCTCTAATTTGTAAACTGTTACGGTGTTTTATAAGACAACTTCATTAGCTAAGTACACCTACAGGAGATAGTCTGTTTAACTGTTCAGTGTCTTCATTAGAAGAGTAAAGTGACTTGTAAACTCCATAGACAAGCTCTCTTTTCAACCAAATCTCAGAGACTGTTCCTCTTAAAATATTAAAAAGTGCCTTGTTCATTGTGCAGCATACTAAGGGATTTGTTTGGATGAGGTACTTTCTGATGTTCTTACTTGCTGAGATCATTTTTTTTCATTCTCCTTTTTATTACTGTCCTTTAGGCACAAGAATAAGAAAATAAACTTTAGGCATGAGACCCAGAAACTAATGTTTACTAAGCAAATAGCTTTTATGTTTTTGCTTAACTCTGCTTTTTTGTTTTATTCTGACATTCTATTTGTCAGAGTCTCCATTTATGTCAGCATAGTATGTTTTTATGAACGTT
>JANHFL010002438.1:97703-118775 GCA_032468155.1 Oxyrhabdium leporinum | reverse complement strand
AGTAGTCCAAGCGGGATGTGACCAAGGCGTGAGTGACTGTGCGTAGGGCATCCCGCTCCAGAAAGGGGCGCAACTGGACACAAGTCACTTTTTTCAGTGCTGTTGTAACTTTGAATGGTCACTAAGTGAACTGTTGTAAGTCAAGGGCTACCTGTAATTGCTGAGGCTAAATGTTGTGAGCTGACAAACCTATTGAAAAAGAAAGCCAAATGCAGACTTTCTGGATGGCACCACAGACTTTCTAATTTCCTCCTATCTAATGCATCCATCTGCATACTTGAAAAAAGTATGGACTTACAGACCGCAGGACTTACTAGAACAATAACTGTGGAAAAATTATTATGGGAAAAGTGGCAGGGAAGGTCACTAAAAATCCAGATACCGCTTAGTGGAAGTGAACATTTCTTTACATTCACATTCCACCCACAATGATATGACAACACATTTTCCCTCTTACAGCGGTTCCTGATCCACCAGAGAATGTTAAATGGCGAGATCCAACATCTAAGTCTATTTTCCTTATGTGGGATCCTCCTAAATATGATGGTGGCTCACGTATCAAAGGCTACATAGTTGAAAAGTGCCAGCGTGGCACCGACAAATGGGAGCCTTGTGGTGAACCCGTAATTGAGACCAAGTAAGTAGCAGCAGTAGGCAGAATTCTTTTACAAATGATTCTTATGGCACTGAATGAGACCATTGACTGAAATGGTATTCTGATTAACAGAATGAAGGTGGCACCACTTAAGGAAGGGGAATGGTATGCTTATCGAGTGAAAGCTCTGAATAAGCAAGGAGCCAGTAAACCAAGCCATCCCACAGATGAAATCCAGGCAGTGGACGCAATGGGTAATTAGTTACCGAATTATATTATAGCAATACATAATTTTTATTCTTGAAAATATGGGGGGGGGGAGGGGGTGCAATTATATGAAACAAGCTGTTAGATGGGTAACGTATCTTATTCATGCTGTTTTTATTCTCTGCAAATCAGAGGCTCCAGAGATTTTCTTAGATGTGAAATTACTGGCTGGAATCACTGTCAAAGCTGGAACTAAAATAGAACTGCCTGCAACGGTGACTGGAAAGCCTGAACCTAAAATTACCTGGACAAAAGCAGAAAATATCTTGAGACCTGACAAGAGGATCTCCATTGAAGCCAAACCCAACCATTCCACAGTAATAATAACAGACAGCAAAAGGAGCGATACTGGCACCTATATTATTGAAGCTGTAAATACCAGCGGACGGGCAACAGCAACTGTTGAAGTTAATGTTCTAGGTACGCTACTTCTGTGATTTAATTCTCAGCAACTTCCTAACTGCATAGCTGAAGAAGAAGCTCAAACCACTGTTATGTCTCCACAGATAAGCCTGGTCCACCAGCAGCTTTTGATGTTTCTGAAATAACAAACGTGTCCTGCCTTTTGACATGGAATCCTCCTCGCGATGATGGCGGATCCAAAATCACAAACTATGTTCTGGAGCAACGAGCCACAGACAGTGAAATATGGCACAAATTATCATCCACCATCAAGGAAACCAAATTCAAAGTAACAAACCTCACACCACTTAAAGAATACATCTTCAGGGTCAGTGCAGAGAATATGTATGGAGTTGGAGAACCAGCGCTGTCCAATCCTATGATTGCTAAATATCCATTTGGTAAGTTTGTTCATCTGAAAGGCAGGTACATCTATCTCTGTACAATTGGTCACATGGAAACCGCTGTATGCCATTGGGGGGGGGGGGGCAGCCACTCCAACCAGTGAATCATTTTGTGAGCACCATCTCATTTTTTTATCTTGCTGATAGTATGGGGCTAATTTTTTGAAGAAGGTGTCAATGCATAGGAGGGAGTTAATATAAGCAGCTTTGCTGGCAGAGCAATAGCCAGTAGCAACAGCCATCTGCATTGAAATTACAAATATATGACCGCTAATTCTGACTTTTTATTTCTTGGTTCAGATACACCAGGTCCTCCAACAGGTGTAAAGCCTATTGAGATTACTAAAGATTCTGTAACATTAACTTGGACTGAACCAGATGAAGATGGTGGCAGTCCTATCACTGGGTACTGGGTTGAACGGTTTGACCCCGATCAAGATAAATGGATTCGATGCAATAAAATACCAGTTAAAGACACAACATTCAAGTAAGATCATTATATTCTTTTGAAATATATCTCAGAAAAAAAAATCACGTTTTCAAATAAAAACAAATACATACACTTGATATAGCATTATGTATGAGAGGATTCATTGGCTCCAAATAATCGTCTTGCTGTGCATTATTTGAATCCTTATAAGCTGGTGGCAATATATATCATAAATCCTCTCCATAGTTATCTTCTCTGCAATGTAGGATCCACAACTGATAATAACAGAGTAATAATATTGTGATAATACAGTAACTAATTATTGTCTATCATTGAAGCAGTTCAGGAGATTTGTGTTGATAATGGAACCTCACAGACATTTTGGCTTTTTAGTAACTTGAAGTCTTTAAATCATTCAGATCTATGTGTTGTATCTACTTCTTTCTAAAATAACACATGTGGATCCTGTATATTAGCTCACAGATGTGCTGGAACATATATATAGCAAGCTTTTTTAAAAAAAGATTGTGAATGTCCTGCTTAAAATACAGACTAACAGCCAATGCAGAGACATCCATTTGCCCATCATTTTTCCTTTTATAACCACTAATATCGGCCCTTGAGATTTCACCCAGTGAAGCAGAGAAAATGCTGTTATGCTATTGGACAGGAACAACTGCATTTCACAGACACACATACAAGCACGCACACACAATTAAGAGCACTTGTCAGCTTATAAATATGTAGCAAGGAAATATCACATAATGTTCTTTGCAATGAGAAGCTTGTTTCCTTAAAATATTAAGCAATATACAATATTTAGCATTATTTTCATATGCATTATTGTATTGTGTTTCAGTGATGGCAGAACATGTTGTCATGAGAAAGCATTCTGCCCCGAAAGATCTCCTTATACTTTTTATATGGTAGATATAAATGTATTAACGTTTCAATAGAAGAAAATAGATATAGCTCAGGATAGATCTGTGGAGTCCTTGGTGCTCTCTGAGCTTGATGGTGTTTCTAATGAAAAGTCTGCAAGCAAATAACCAAGCTCCGAGAGCACCAAGAACTTCTTATTAATGTTTTTTTAAAATTATTTATATCTGTGGAAGGTTATAGAGCAACATTGTATATATGTTTAATAATATTTACTGCCAAATAAACATTGAAATGTGTTGTTGTTTTTTCCTCTCATTATTACTAGGGTAAAGGGTCTTACAAACCATAAGAAGTACAAGTTCCGGGTCTTGGCAGAGAATCTTGCTGGGCCAGGAAAACCAAGCAAACCCACAGAGCCAATCTTAGTGAAGGATCCCATCGGTAAAAATCAACTCAGATTAATAATATAATTTAAGCTCTTCATTTAAAGCTAGCCCGCCTGATCTAAATGTTCAATTTATGTCCAGATCCTCCGTGGCCTCCTGGGAAACCAACGGTGAAGGATGTCACTAAGACGACATGTTTCCTACAGTGGACAAAACCAGAACATGACGGGGGTGCCAAGATTGAGTCCTATGTGGTGGAGCTGTTAAAGACTGGTACAGATGAATGGGTGAGAGTGGCTGAAGGGGTTCCTATGACGGAACATTTCCTCAAAGGACTTATGGAGAAACAAGAATACTCTTTCCGAATAAGAGCCGTGAACAAAGCTGGGGAGAGCGAACCGAGTGAACCGAGTGATCCTGTGTTGTGCAAGGAAAGGCTAAGTAAGTGACTTTTCCTGAGAATCGAGCTGGAGGCCGAACAGAGCTTGAAAAGTTAAAAAACCCGCTTGCCTTCATCCGGGAAAGAGGATAAAATATAAATGCTTCCTTAAGTACTTTCAAAAAGATTGGAAGCCGTTTCTTTATGAAGCTTTTTTTTCTTTTTTTAATCTTTATTTCTTTTTCTTTCTATTTTTTTTTAAAAAATATTGATTTTTCTATTAAATAGATTTCTTAATGCTTAATAAACATCCTGTTGTCTGGGTATTTAATTTGCTTAACAATACAAATGTCCATTCTTAATCTCCACCCCTTTTTTTTTCCAACCATTGGTAAAATTAATTTCACGTTTGATAATATTCTACATCTTCTTTGGGTTTAATTTTCAATGTCAGTCTATCCATTTCTGCACAATCTAGTATCTTCCTGACTATCTCTTCATCTCGCAGTATATCTTCAGTTTTCCAGTATTGTGAGAATATAATCCTCACTGCTGTTATTTCTTTTTCTTTCTTGTTCACTATTCCTTCTTCTTTTGTTTCTTTTCTAATGTTTATATTGTTTTTATCTTGTTAAAAATTTCTTCAATAAAGTTACATTTAAAAAAACATGAAGAACGATGGTCGCAGACCAATATAGCAGTAATGTGATTTATAAAGACATCAGGAGCAGTGAATAAAGACATACAGTTTGCTTTTAACCCGCTGCTTGATAGATTCCTTATTGCCTTTTTACAAAGTAAAACTGTTTTGTTAATATCTTCATAGATCCCCCTTCGCCTCCACGATGGCTCGAGGTCATTAATATCACTAAAAACACTGCAGACCTTAAATGGACCGTGCCAGAAAAAGACGGGGGTTCTCCTATTACAAACTACATTGTTGAAAAGAGGGATGTGCGCCGCAAAGGCTGGCAGACCGTAGATACCACAGTAAAGGACATTAAATATACTGTGACACCTCTGACCGAAGGCTCTCTCTACGTATTCCGCGTGGCTGCTGAAAATGCAGTGGGGCAGAGTGATTACTGTGAAATTGAGGACTCAGTTCTAGCTAAAGACACTTTCAGTAAGTTTTCAGAGTTTATGTTCAAAATTCTGCGCAACAAGCTATTTCCTGTTTCTAAAATACCAGTTTATCTAATGTGGATTTTATTTATTTTAGCTACCCCTGGAGCACCGTATGCCCTTACGCCAGTTGAGGTGACAAAGAGACATGTTGACTTAAAATGGGAACCACCTAAGAATGATGGTGGCAGGCCAATTCAGCGGTAATATTATTAATAAAGATATCTAGGACAATATTTGTGTGGAGATTACATTTGCTGTGTGTAAAATGTTAATGTTAAAAAATCCATTTAAAGATACATAATTAGAGAAGCATTAATAAAGTTTTTACGTTCAGAGCACCCATTTTCAAGAAACCAGTAGGAAATTTAGGTGAAGAATGGAAAATAGGTGAAATATGCTGAATAATCAATAGAAACACCCATTTTCCAAGTGATAAAGATTTGCTCTGGATTGAGAGAAGTAGGATTGAGAGGATATGATAATTTTTTTTATATGCATTTTAATGTATGATCAGGTTGGTAATCTGTATTCAAAGGTAAAACTCAATTTAAAAGTTATGTAAATGGCGCAATTTGTAAGTAGGATGACATACAGGAATTGAATCACAAACAAGGTGCTTAGAAAATAAGTTTGGTAAAAACGCTATTAATTTGCTTGATAAAGTGATAGAACCAGTGGCAGAACCATTCTTTTAGGGCTCCAGTGCCCTAGTACTCTAACAAGTCCAAGGCCTTGCTGTTGGTTGCAAAAGGCAACAATGAAGATGGAGAACAGTATTGTTAGTCCCTTCCTAACAACTTCCTGGATCCTTTTCCATACGTCAATTATTTCAAGCAGTGAAAAGGAAGTCATATAGGCCATTCAAATAACTGGCTCAAATTTGCCCCCAAGACAAAAGGATGAGGAGTTTAGATTCTTTCAATTCTCAGCCCCTCCTGTGTCATCTTGGCCCAATCCCTTTGGGGACTGTGTCATCTTGGCCCAATCCCTTTGGGGACTACACCAAGCCATTTCCAGGTATACAATTTTCTGCTCATTCAAACACGAGTGTGCAAAATGAGCAGACGAACAATCATGAATGCTAATTATACATCAGGAAAGAACACAGCAGGAAACTGATCTGATCCTTTAAATGGTTCCATTCGCATGGAATACTATATGTATTACACCAGTGATGCTGGTGATTGATCAAATGATCAATGAAGACACATATCTATTTTGTTTTTAATTCAATGTCTCGAACTGATTTCATTGCATAATTCCATATGATTCCTCTTAATACAGATATGTTATTGAAAAGAAAGAGAAGCTTGGCACACGTTGGGTGAAGGCTGGCAAGACGGCTGGACCTGACTGTAATTTCAGAGTAACTGATGTCATTGAGGGCACAGAGGTGCAGTTCCAAGTTCGTGCTGAAAATGAGGCTGGCTGTGGTCATCCCAGTGAACCAACTGACATCCTGGCTATTGAAGATCCCACAAGTAAATTAGACTAAAAATCATAATGTAGAAAAGATTAAATTAGGTCAAACGGTTTTGTGGGAAATAATGCATTTCTCTCCATTCGGGCAGGTCCTCCTTCACCACCTCTGGATTTGCATGTTACGGATGCAAGCAGAAAACACATTTCCATTGCTTGGAAACCACCCGAGAAAAATGGTGGAAGTCCTATCATTGGCTACAATATTGAACTCTGTGAAGCAGGAACTGAAAAATGGATGAGAATAAATTCTCGACCGATCAAAGACTTGAAATACAAAGCAGAAGAAGGCATTGTACCTGACAAAGAATATGTTCTCAGAGTCAGAGCTGTCAATGCTATTGGAGCTAGTGAGCCTTCAGATATTTCAGAAAACGTTGTGGCCAAAGATCCAGATTGTAAGTATATTTGTTTCCAAAGCAATCCTAAAACATACAGCCACAATAAAATTGCTCTGTAACATAGATTGAGATTATTCTTCTCTATTTTTAAATAGGTAATCCAACTGTTGATATAAAAACCACTGATATTATTGTGGTTGAAGGTCAAAAATTAAGTATTCCAGTTCCCTTCAGAGCTGTTCCTTCCCCAACCATTTCATGGCATAAAAGTGGGAAGGAGCTTAAAGCAAGTGACAGAACCACAATGAAGAGTGACTACAGCTCTGCCTTGCTGGAAATCACAAATGCTGTCCATGCAGATGCCGGTGTTTATACCATTACCTTGGAGAATAAATTGGGTTCAACTACTGGCACAGTTAATGTCAAAGTAATAGGTAAATGGGTTTTTTTCCTTTCTGTTAACAGACATTTACATTCAGTTCATAGTGCTGAGCCTATGCAAGCAGCACTGTTTTAAGAATAGAATAGAATAGAATAGAATAGAATAGAATAGAATAGAATAGAATAGAATAGAATAGAATAGTTTATTGGTCAAGTGTGATTGGACACCCAAGGAATTTGTCCCTGGTACATAAGCTCTCAGTGTACATACAAAAGCAAAGTGATAGGTCATAAATCATAAATCATAGTTACAATCATTAATCATAAGATACAAACCACAAGTGGAAAAGTATAAGATACCAATAAGAGAAGGTAGTACGAAAGATGAGAAAATGAGAAAGATGAGAAGTTGAGAAAGATGGAACTTATTATAAGCCAATTTTAACTTAATCTAGATATCCTAAATATGATGGAGGTCAAATAAACAGCCTAATTGTCTTTTATTCTAAGGAACTAATTGGTAGGCATATCATTTATTACAAGCATGGGTATTCTTCACATTCTTTGAATTTTTGTTGCATATTTTTCAAACTTAATACCACTTGTGCTTTTTTTCGTCTAGGTCTGCCTGGACCATGCAAAGATATTAAGGCAAGTGAAGTGACGAAAAGCTCATGCAAAATTACCTGGGAACCACCAGAATTTGATGGTAATACTCCCATATTGCACTATGTGTTGGAAAGAAGAGAAGCTGGGAGGAGAACATACATACCAGTGATGTCTGGTGAAAACAAATTGGCATGGAATGTAAAGGATCTTATTCCAAATGCTGAATACTATTTCCGTGTTAAAGCTGTCAATAAAATTGGAGGAGGTGAATACCTCGAATTGAGAAATCCAGTGATTGCTGAAGATCCAAAGCGTAAGTTTATATGTCAATGAATAAATGCTTAGAATGAAAATGTAATTTTTTTCCCCATACCTTCTGCTTATTTATTTAATTTTAAATTTTTGATACACAGAACGACCAGATCCACCTCTTGATCTCGAGACTCATAATCCGACATCAAAGTCAGTAACACTCACGTGGAAGCCACCGTTGTATGATGGAGGAACGAAAATTATGGGTTATGTCTTGGAAAAACTGGTTAAAGGTGGAGATAAATGGGAGAGATGCAATGACTATTTAGTGCCTCTTTTGACTTACACTGTAAAAGATCTTGAAGAAGGCAAAGAATATCAGTTCCGAGCCCGTGCTGAGAATGCTGCAGGAGTTAGTGAACCATCTAATATTACTCCACTAATCAAAGCAGTGGATCCTATTGGTACGTTCTACACATTTTTTTTCTCCTTATTCATTGTTAATACATAAAATTTATTTTGTGCTATACAGGTAGTCCTCAGCTTACAACCACAATTGAGCCCCAAATTGCTGTTTGCCCTGTTTTACAACCTTTTTGCCACAGTTGTGAAATGAATCACTACAGTTACACATTAGTAACACGGTTGTTAAGTGAATCTGGCTTGCCCATTGACGTTGCTTGTCAGAGGGTTACAGAAGGCGACCCCAGGACATTGCAACCGTCACAAATATGAGTCAGTTGCCAAGCGTCCAAATTTTGATCACGTGACCATGATCGTAAGTGTGAAAAAAGTTACTTTTTCATAAGTCACTTTTTCGGTGCTGTTGTAACTTCAAACGATCACTAAACGAACTGTTGTAAGTTGAGGAATACTTGTAATTGTCACACATAAATTAATGTTGGATATATATATTTATTGTTACAGAGGCTCCAAAGGTCTCCCTTAGTGCTAACTTGCAGGCCGGCCTTGAAGTGAAGCAAGGTGCTGATATTCCACTAGATGCACGGATTTCAGGTTCGCCTTACCCAGCAATTGCTTGGTTATGGAACGATGAAGTTATCAAACCCGAAGAAATTAAGAAGAGAGTCATCAAGATTTCCAGGAAGAAGAAAGGTGAAGCTGAAGACGATGAGCCTTTCCAGTTGTCCTTACCTGAGCGGCTAAGCATTGACAACAGTAGAAAAGGAGAGTCTTTCCTGGTTGTTCGAGACTCACTCAGACCAGACCATGGCACATTCACTATACGAGTCGAAAATGATCATGGTGTAGCTAAAGCTTCATGTGAAGTCAATGTTTTAGGTACGTCCCTGTACATAATTTATTTCACTTCTTATTCAAAAGACGTTATGATACATGGAAGAGTTCATCATTATTTTTGTTTTAAAAATAGATGTTCCTGGACCTCCGGTCAACTTTATTTTTGAAGAAGTGAGAAAAAATTCCATAACTTGCAAATGGGATCCTCCTCTTGATGACGGTGGTAGCGAAATCCTGAATTATGTCTTGGAAAAGAAAGACAGTGCCAAAGCTGAAACTGGCTGGGTTACAGTCACTTCCACACTTAGGCACTGCAAGTATAATGTGCTTAAACTGATTGAAGGAAAAGAATACGTCTTCCGTGTGAAAGCAGAGAACAGAGTAGGGCCTGGACCACCAGCTGTGTCAAAACCTGTGGTAGCTAAAGATCCATTTGGTAAGTTTTATCCCTTATAAGAAACAGTTCATTATTTCCCTCCAAGACAATGCATCCTCTTCTGTTTTGCGAATTGCTATGGGAGCCTCATTTTGTTTTTATGCCTGACTGGGATCTACAAAAGAAGTGTTTAGTGGAATTATGATTCCTTCAGAAGAGATAAGGTTTGTGACGATCAACATATGAATAGATTAGTAGGGTATCTTAAGCCATTTTCTCTTAAATGAGAACCACCACATATTGGTGGATAATTGAGAGACTTGTTTCAAAATAAATAGTGTGGAAATCATGGATACTTTATTTCATGGTAACCACTGGTAAAACTTCAATGCATTTAGCAAATGACATTCCAAATAAAAGATGACCAGACTGAGATGGAGGGAGGGGTCAAATGCATCATATCACAAGTCCCTGTCTGACCACAAGAAATGTAAGTTTAGCCCATCTTGAATATCTTTCTTATCTCCTACTCATTTCCCTTGACCACTAGTTGGTCAGATTCTTGAATAGAGCTTAAGCTTGCTTAAGCTTGCAATAAATCTTTATACTCATTTGAACTGCCTCAATCTCCTGATTTGCTCAGTACTTTGAGGAAGACAGTATAGCTGTTTGAAATGTTTAGTCTAATCATATAGTTTATTACTCAGAAATAAACCTCCTTGATGAACTTCTTTAGGACTGTATTGAACACCTTATGAATAATGTAAATACTCCATCTGTCAAATAAAATTCTCACATGAAATTTCAAATTCTGGCATTAAAAATCCACTTATTTCCTTGTGTATAGGTCCTCCTGATGCACCTGATAAACCTTTAGTAGAGGAACCTACCAGCAGTAGTATGTTGGTTAAATGGAATGAACCTAAAGACAATGGCAGCCCCATTCTGGGATACTGGATTGAAAAACGTGAAATCAATGGCACTCATTGGGCTCGTGTGAATAAGGATCGTGTGAATGCTCTGGAAACAAGAGTTGAAGGATTGTTGGAAGGATTAACATACGTTTTCAGAGTTTGTGCTGAAAATGCAGCTGGTCCTGGCAAATTTAGTCCCCCATCAGATCCTAAAACTGCACAAGATCCAATATGTAAGTTCTTTAATAAATACTGTTATCATTAGTCATGATAAGGTAGCTTTAAATTACTATCTGTTAATTTGATTTATGTATTTACTTTCCTTAGTACCACCTGGCCCACCTATTCCAAGAATCCTTGATACCAATTCAACATCTATTGACTTAGTGTGGGATGCTCCACTATACAATGGAGGTGGAGACATCACTGGTTACCATGTTTATAAGCAATTTCTGGGTTCAAATGAATGGTCCCGTTGCACAGAGAAACCTGTGAAGGTTCTAAGCTACCTAGTTAAAGGAATTAGAGAAGGTGCTGATTACAAACTTCGTGTGACTGCTCTTAATGTTGCTGGGGAAGGGCCTCCTGGAGAAACAGAACCTGTAACTGTTGCAGAACCTAAAGGTATTATCTTTATTTAGTTTGAAATAAATCCTTGTGTGAAAATAATTACTGTTATTATGAAGTAATCAATGCTCTTTTTTTTTTCTGACTATAGAACCTCCCACTGTGGAACTAGATGTTTCTGTCAAACAAGGTGTTCAGATACTGGCAGGTCAAACCCTTAGACTGCCTGCTACTGTTACTGGACGTCCTCATCCTACAATTGTGTGGACTTTGGAAGATGGGGAAATTGACAAGGAGAGAGTGGTGATTGAGAATGTTGGCACTTCATCAGTATTAAGTATCAAAAATGCACTCAGGAAAGACCACGGAAGATATGTGATTACTGCGACCAATGAGAGTGGCTCAAAATCTGCTGCAACCAGAGCAGAAATATTTGGTAAGAAATGCTGCATATAATGAAATGATTTGAGGAAGTGTTTATGCCTTTGTTATTATATTTTGTATCTTCTTTTTTCAGATGTTCCCGGTCCAGTAACTGATCTGCATCCTGTTGTGGTGAACAGAAAAATGTGTCTCCTTAACTGGGATGATCCCAAAGACGATGGAGGAAGTGAGATTATAGGCTTCATCGTAGAGAGGAAAGATGCCAAAATGCATACTTGGAGACTTGCTGTGGATACCGATAGATCAAAATGTGATATTACTGGTCTTGTAGAAGGGCAAGAATATAAATTCCGGGTTTCCGCCAAGAACAAGTTTGGCTGTGGTCCACCAGTTGAACTTGGGCCACTACTTGCTGTTGATCCCAAAGGTATTATTTTTTTTGTTAATATGACCAATGAAGGTGTTTGGGGGATACTTTGACTCTTAATTTCAACTGTGAAATATTTATACATATTTATAATACCAAGATTTTTCCTGTTGATAAAAGTCACTGGGCTATTTTTTTTTCACAGTTATAGCTGAGGCATATGCATTTTTTGGAAGAATAGCATAGTCCTGCCAAAAGAACTGTTTCAGCATTACTAATACCTGCAATCTAATGTTACAAATATATTGGTTGCTTTTGGGTGAGACAGAATATTTTCCTGGTGATTTAACATGGTCAAGGGAGGAACTACTGCCAACATAAATAAATATAAATCTAAATAAATCCAAATAGCCCTTCTATCTTTTCTATGTCTTTCAGTTCATAAGCATATTGTAAGCAGAATTGGACAGAAGCAGATCTCCATGCTGTTATCTGGGTGACTCACAATAGATCACTCATTGTTTCCAGTTAAATAGTAACCACAATATATTTTGTGTAAAAATATTATGAGTTCAATCGAGTTCTCATAGTGAAATTTGCCCCCAAACACCCTGCCCCTGATCCTTCTTGTATGCTTTTTGCAGTTTTTGCTGTTGTCCCTGTTTGGTGGATCTTGGGGGTTTTCTTGAAATCCAAAATAAATTCAGCAAGGCTGATCTCTGCTTACTTCTAATTTAAAGTATTTATGACTAAGAACCAAACTACAGAAGTACAGTAGGTCACAAATTAATTTATCCTAGTAGCTTGGGAATAAATTGGGAACTCACATAGAATATATGTAAAAATATCTATTGAGATATCAAAAGGCTTGAGTACCAAGAGAAAACTAGAAATATCAATATTTTCAAATTCAAATTATCATGAAAAAAGAAAGACATGTTAATTATGTTTCTTGTAGAAATAGGGAATGCTCTTACATTATTTCCAAATTTTGATGAATGCACAACCACTTACCCTTGATCATATCTTTGTAATTCTAATATAAAAGCTATCTGTTGGCTGATTTTACCAAAGTACATTTTGGAATAATAACTGAGTGGCAGCGGCAGAGAAATCTTCAAAAGTGTATTAACATGGGCAGAATAACATGTGTATCTAATTCTTTGAAAACAGAGATAAAATACCAAATGAATTCATTATTTAAACATCTCATGCCTTAATTGTAAGTTATACTACTACATAATCATAGATGTGATTAAAAAAACTTCTTCCAGTGAAAGTTCAGTCAATCAGAATAGAGCTGGAAGGGACCTTTGAGGTCTTCTAGTCTAACCCCTTGCTCAAGCGGGAGACCCTATACCATTTCAGACAAGTGACTGACCAGTCTCTTCTTAAAAGCCTCCAGTGATCAAGCACCCACAATTTCTGGTGGCAAGCTGTTTCACTGGATAATTATGCTCACTGTTAGGAAGTATCTCCTTAATTCCAGGTTGCTTCTCTCCTTGATTAGTTTCTATTCATTGTTTCTTATCTTGCCTTCTGGTGCTTTGGATAATAGGTTGACCTCGTCTTCTTTGTGGAAGCCCCACAAATACTGGAATACTGCTATCACATCACCCTTTTCCTTCTTTTCTCTAGACTAGCCATACCCAGTTCCATTCTTCATATGTTTTAGTCTCCAGGCCTTTTAAACCACCTAGTTGCTCTTCTTTGCACTTTTTTTCAAAGTCTCAACATCTTTTTTATGATGTGACCAAAACTGGATGCAGTATTCCAGGTGTGGTCTTACCAAGTTTTCATGAAGCGGTACTAATATGTCACGTGATTTTGATTCTATGCCTCAGTTTATTTACACACCCTTCAGAAACTAATAGTTATGCAGCATTCTCCCAGGGCTTCAGGTTTATGGTGAGGTTCAAATTGCCTGAATTCTTTTACCACTTTTTATTCTTGAAACAGTATAAACAAGAGATGGAGATGACCTCATAGCACCTCTTATCGGGGACTTGTTCATAAATGTAGACAGTGGAATCCCTACAGTGAATTTCTAGGGAAGATGGATTCTCTAGTAGTCATGGTCATGGAATCAATACCTTTGGAATCCTACCTCTGTGTTTATGGGAACATTGCTCTTATCCCCCTTTCCCTTGGCAGATATTAGCTTAGGGAGCTGGTGTGGTGCCCTTTATCTTAATAGTTGTAAGTGATGATAAGTAACAGATAAGTGGCAAGCCAGAGTGATTAACGATAACGATGCTGTCTGCAAAACTGTGCTAAGTAACTTCTTTTAATCGCACGTGTGGAATAATATACAAATCATCCCATCTGGCTAGCAATTCTGCCCAGAGATTTCTTATAAGTGCAGATGAAAATAGGGGTCCACATCACTTTTATGTCATTTGAACTGATTATGATGAACATCAATTACGGTTTTTAAAAAAATAAAGAGAAAAGTTTGTGAATTTAAGACATGTGGCTCATCTCTGTTTCTTTATGCCATACTACGTTATGGTTTAGTACATCTTTTTTGTTGCTTCGCCCACAGATACACTGCACATTCCTTTCATTTTCAACTACTGTGGGCAAAGAGCAGGTTGGCTAGCAATTATGCAAGCTGAATTTCAGCTTATCCAGAGAGCACCACATGGAAGCCAGATACAGTAAAATGTACAAACATTACTAGTATGTTAAAAAAAGAAATGAATCAGTATCTTTTGGCACAGTAATATTATCGTTAATGTTGTAGTAAATATATTAATGAAGATTCCCTTTAATCTTTCTGCCAAGAGTGATAAAGTGTCTTTGGCTGTAGGTTCCAAGTGAGCAAGACTTGTATATTTAAATGTGGAAAAATAACTTGTGTATATTAGTTAGATCATTATGTTGGAAACATTAAGTGAAGTTTTCCTGATTGTGATTTTTTAAAATTTGGAAGTAGTTCAAAATTGAGCGTAATGTACAACCTATAAAAGTAGGATTGCTTGTTTTTCATTTCCAAACTAAAGAAAACAGATAAAAAAATGAAATTACTATGCATGATGGTTGCAAATCTCCCACAGACACTTGGGTGAGATGGGCAGCACAGAAATTTAATAAATAAATCAATATTTGAGGCTGGCCTGGTTCAGATTATGATTCCACATTTGATAAAAAGTAATAGGAAAAAATAGATGATTGCCATATGTATTATATCACTTTTAAAAATAAAAATGAAGTATAGGTACTTCTTGACTTTACAACCATTCGTTTAGTGACCAAAGTTAGAATGTTGCTGAAAAAAGTGACATGGCTGTTTTTCACTCTTACAACCATTGTAACATTTCCATGGTCACATTATCAAAATTTGACCACTTGGCAATTGACATGTATTTATGACGGGTGCAGTGTCCTGGAATCATGTGATCTCCTTTTGCAAACTTCTGACAAGCAAAGTCAACAGGGAAGCCAGATTCACTTAATTGGGTTACTAACTGAATGATTTCAGTGATTCATTTAACTGTTATGGCAAGAAAAGTCATAAAATGGGGCAAAACTCAATAACTGTCTTGCTTGGCAGTGGAAAATTTGGGTTCAATTGTGGTCGAAAGTCTTAAGTGTATTTCTTGAATGGCTGATGCTTTTCCCTGAAGTTTATAGTTGATGTTGTGGAAGATTGATTGGATGCCTATATCCCAGTCAATTCCTCTTTGGCAGTTAAAAATTGACTCTGGTGTTGGCAAGAAAATTAGTTGGAGACAGGGCTTTTTCCTTTGTTTTATGTGTGTGTTTAAGTCTTACTATTATCTATTGTTTTTTTTCAAGGTTACCCTAACTTCCCCCCCCCCCCTAAAAATAGATTTTAGGATGGTTATCAGATGCTCTATGTTTCTCTTTGGCCCCATGTTAAGATCTCCCATCTGTTTGTTTATTTTTTAACAAATTAGATTTTATTTCTTAAACATTGAAATTTATAACTAGGAAATTCATTAAATGAACATTTTATCTCTATGCTATTTGGGGACTTTTCCATTTGTTCTAGGTTTCTTGTGATAATACATTGCAGTATTATCCACGTCTATGTTCTTTGCATCTTTTTTTTTAATCATCACTTTCATAGTATCTATTTGTAAATACTTAGCAGAGTAGTTTTTTCTTGTTTTAGTAAGGATGATGCTTCTTTTCTTGATACATAAAAACATGTTATGGAATTATTCTGTTTTTTGCTCCTCACATTAAGACCTATAGTGACAATTTCCCATCTAGACTACCTTATTTGTATAGTCCATATATATAATTTAACAAAAAAACCCTCTTGCAATATCTATTCTTTTAATCTGTTTAATCAGCCATGTGGCTGAAATGGTTATTCTATATGGAAATGAATTTGTTGCATAAATACAGATCAAGTGGGGTATTTTTTTTCAATAAACTTCTTGCTGTAATTTACATTTTTTATTATACAATTATCTGTACTAATTTCTACAGGATGCATTTTGTTGTTGCGCTATGGTGATATACTAGGCCTGCCACACATGGCATGGTTAAACTCTCTAAATTAATAGAAAGTAAAAATTAATATTAAACATAACATGGGTACCCAGTTATTAGAATCTTGTCTTATTTTTTAGATTATTTTTATAAACAACTCAAGGCGATGAATTTGTCTAATACTCCTTTGTCCTCCTATTTTCCCTACATCTATAAGAGGTGAGTTGGGTTGAGAGAGAATGACTGGCTCAAAGTCACCCAGCCAGCTTTCATGCCTAAGGCGGGATTAGAGTTCAGCCTTCAACTGGTTCAAATTGATTCTTATGAACAAAGGCAAAGAAATTAATATATCTACTGTTTTTTCAGTGTTACAAAGTTCTTGCGCTGATGCAAATGGAACATTAAAAGAAGCACCTGTTTTGCTTAAATGCAGTAAATTAGCATAATCCATAATAACTACCGGTACTATTCATATATCAGAATTCAAAAGGCCACCAGGAAAAAAAGCCCTATGGAATGCAGACAGTCCTTACCAAAGAAAAAAGGATATGATGGCATAAAAATATTTACTAATGTACATGTTCAGACATGCTTCTATTAGCATCTGCAAGGTAGGCACAGTTTTTATACTGATGTTTCAGTCAGGCTTGTTTGCATTTGGCTGACTTACTCAGACATGTAAGAGCTTTCATTAAAATATTCCCAAATAAGATGCCTTATATAGTTTGGGCACTGAAAATGAAGGCACAGATCAGGAACAGAAACAAATTTCTTAAATCATCAGGTTTTAGGAGTATCTCCTATTCATTGCTTCTTTTGCTTTCTATAGTTACAGTACTTTAGAGGTCATGTATCAAAATTCAGGAGCTTGGCTTCTCTCCTAACTGAAGCGCCCCTACTTACAACTATAGGGGCGCTTCAGTTCCTTCAGCTCGCCTATCTCTTCCCCATTTACTCCCTTGTGTACCCAGCCTTGTATGTCAGCAAACAGTCCCAAAACTATGTGGCTCTGGGACTGCTTCCCCATGCTCTGGGGATCCTCAGCTTCCCCAGCCTGCCCCAACAAGCATTTGTTCACCCATCTGCCTTCTCTCAGTTTCCCACACTGATCTTTTGCACCCAGCTGCCGAAGCACTATTTGTTGCCTTGCTGTGTTTGCTGTATCCTTTTTGGACTCTTGTCCACTATGTTATCCTGGGAACTCCCAACTTCTCCAGCTTCCTACACATGGCTCCCTGGCATTGCAGTATCCATGAAGCCCAGTAAGCACCAACAAGCATTCATTCACCCAGCTGCCTTCTTTCCCATGTCTCTGCACCGACTTTTCTCCTTTCGAGCCGAGTTGCCACAGCTGAAGTAGAAGCACTTTGCTGTCTTCTTTTTGGAGCCAGCTTCTCCAGTGAAGATATCCTACCTATGATTTACTGAGCAGTGTCTTCGTTAAATTGTGCTGCCCTCCAATAAGCAAACAGCAAGTTGATTCCAGATTCAGTCGCTAACTTCGAACTTCATTCTGTGCTAGAATCTCTTCTTTGAAACATTTCTGAAAGCATATTTGATTTTATTTATTTTTAAAATTATGTGGCCAATCATCTTGTGAGACACAATTCAAACTAGTGAATTTTTCTTGTTCTTTGTTTCTATTAAAGCATACTCTGTCATGTGTACTTCTAGACTAAGTTTTCAAGAGGATTGCAGATGTTACATACAGCATAATTGAGAAAACATAAATACTTCTCAGTCCAAAAATTAAGTCTATTATTGCCTCAAGATGAAGAAACACAAAAACGGGGGGGGGGGGGTTGTAGCTCAGCTGAAAAGCTCCGGGGGCCACGGGGGGGGGTGCGGGTAGCTCAGCTGAAAAGTATGTGTCAACTCATGTTTTTTACAAAGAAAAAGACAGTACACATCCACGCTCCTTCAGTTTCCACTCCAACTTACATAAATAAGCTGACTACATGGTTCAATCTCCAGCATCGTAACAGCCTATGCTTATTTACCCAGAAGAGCCTAAGGATTTAATGCAGAGGAAACATCTATAACTTTATCCCCTCATTTATACATTGTTGCATTTTTCCTGTGTGTCAATGTACATATGTGGACCTCTGTGTATTTATATTTGAGAAAGTAGTTAGTCTGTGAGAGAATGTAGTTTGCAGACTACTTTGTAGATTGTAGATGCATATGGAAAATCAATTTTACTAATAGATACCTTATTTTACAGTTTAATCAGTTGGCAATTCACTTAATACTAATTTAAATTCTTGTCCTTTTTTGGTAGTAGACAGTGACCAGTGTGTTTGCTCATAGGTCCACATTTATTGCAGGAGATTAGTTTCAGCGGGAGTTGGCAAATATTGTTAACAAAGAAAGAAGTCAGAAAGCATGGATTTTTCTATGTTTTATCACCTTTTTTCTGTCTATTTTTCCACTGATGAGGGTGAGATTATTATAAATTCAGCAATATCGTCTTTGTGTAAATATAGTGTACCGGTTTCTGAAAGCGGTTCCTGGTTTTGTTAAGCATATAATTTATATGACTCAGTACATTTTACTTCAAATATAATATAGAATAACGTAACATAAATCCTCTATTTTTTTAATTTAAAAGCTGCACTTTGAGCATAGTTCAATATGTGATAGTCCTATTATTGAAAAACATCATGACAAGATTAAAGATTTTATGGACTTTTAAAAATTACCAAAAAGTAAGAGCATTGATTTGCAAATGGGCATGTTCTAAGTTGGTATTTACGGTAATTGACATTTAACTCTATTCAACTTGCACATTTTTGAAAATACTGTATTTTTTCAGGTATTCAGTACTTACTCAAATGAAGACTATGATAGACGCAATGAAGAGGTGGACCCTGTGGCCGCATCAGCAGAATATGAACTTGAGAAAAGGGTGGAAAAAATGGAGGTTTTTTCTGTGGAAATTGAAAAAGGTACAAATCTCGAATGTCTATCCTAGAAAAACAACAAGGCCTTTTAATGTTTATACCTTAATTTTACTTCATTGATATTGCAAAATTTCTAATTAGGTATAGCATTACAAAGTCAAGAATGTAAATTACTTTTAAGGCTAAGATTGTCTTCTAAAAACATGTATATGGGCTTGAAAATATTTTCTAAAAGTTGAAAGCACTGTAAAAAGCAAACATTTTTTATAAGTCATGAGAGGAAAAGTCAAAACTCATATTGAGGCAATGTCATTAGCAAACTTTAAGGTAATGTATGAACTTTCAGACTTTATGTGATTTATGTTTTCTGAATGCATCAAGAAAAATAGGGTGAGAATTAGAGAAATGTGGTTGTGCTATGTAGTATTAGGTTTGATGTTAGCCGATATTTAAATAATAATGTTAAGTAGCACCAAGTTTAAAGCTTAATCTCTTCGTTTTTGATAATGCAAATTCCAGTTCTATGTCTGTAGGAATAGTAGAAAAATTACCTAGGTTGGCATTGTACTTTATTCTATGGAGTCTTTAAATACATCAATATATCAGTTTTTATTATAAGCATAGGTTGATTTGTCTTTTAATATCTATTTTATCTTTAAGGAAATAATCAAAGAAACGATTACTTTTAAAGCATAAAAATAATGCCAAAAATTGATTCATTAAAAATTCAAGACCTGGTGAAGAAGGTCTGTCTTTTTTTATTTTTTACACTGGGCAGTGAGAACTGAACCCAGCTCCCAAGGGGCTGTATTCCATAGCCTTGGATCAATAGGTGTTGGATTTAATAGGTTTTTGAAAGCATGGACATCTTCAAAAAGACCTTTTGCTATTCATATGACTGCAACTAGTCCCTAAGGTGTTTAGAATTTAAAGATCATAGTAGCACATTAACTTTTGCCAGTGAGCAATTAGCGAATTCTACTGGCATCTTGTGATCCTTGTAACTTACACTTAGCTGCCACATTACATACCATTTGTGACTTAAGGCATTACTCAATGTAAAATAAATTGCAGTAGTCAAGAAGAGATACAATGATGACATGGATAACTGTTGTCAAATTAGATTAGCAAACATATTCTGGCATATGTACCACCTGTACTGGTGATAGGTGAAAATCAAGGACTATTTCCAGGCTGTTGACATGCTTATCAAAACAGAATGCAATCCTGTAAAACTCTTGTCTCATTGCCTAGGCCCTAGAGACTACTGCAGTCTGGATGAAAAAAAACCCCCTAAAATTGAATCATTGCAAAAGGGAATGTCAGTTGATCCACTGTGATTCTTGGTTTGCTGCACAGTTATCAAGGGGCAGGCATAACCCCTGATGAAGCATGGCTGCAATTTGGGGGTCCTTCCTGGATTCACACCTAATGCTTCAAAGGCAGAAAAAGATTGTGGCTGGGAGGGCATTCATCTAGCGCCAGCTGGTTCCCCAGTTTCAACCTTACTTCTCTACAATACTGTCTTTGTATTGTAACTCATGTCTCGATCATTGCCTATCTAGATTTCTGCAATGTGCTCTACATTGCTGTTATGGTGGCTTTGAAGACACCACAACATCAATTAGTGCAGAATGTGGCAGTTCATATAGTGGCAAGTACTAACCATCAGAAATACGTAACATCTTTGTTATTTTCCCTTTATTTTTTTGCCTATAAGTTTCCCTGTAAAATGCACAGTGCTAGTTTTGACACATTAAGCCAGGAAGTGCTATTTTTTTCCATCCAGTTCTGGCCTCATGACATGATTTCCTCTCAAAAATTAGACTTTCTCCTTCCAGAAAATACTAGAGACTGTTAAAAGATTAGTTGTCCAGGGGGCATTGCCCCCCCCCCCCC